>SNQJ01S0032343.1:26023-38601 GCA_010110895.2 Picea sitchensis
AATGCATATGATCCCATGGTTGGGTGGAAAGGAAAACACCCACAGTCAGTTGATAAGCTACAACTTGTAAACAGATAAGTATCCTATGCATTTGTAAATATGAATAATATGAAAGGTTTGTGTTTGCAATTGTATACATAGACATGTAAGCTTGTAGCATGGTTGTCCATTGCATGTTTGTGTACTTAAATGATGATGGAACTGTTTGAATGACTGTATCTTGTGAATGCTTCATGGATGGATAGCTATGTGTGTTGGGGACCCAAGAAGGCCAATAAACCCTGTAATATTTCCTTCTCCTGAACACAAAATGTTTGCGAGGAATTGAGTCCTCGAATGAAAGATACGTAGCAGGTTTATCGTTTGTTGTAGTTGGATTCAAGGGAGAGTTCTGTGAGTGCCAAAACTTGGGACCATTTCCCCAAACCTTTGTAATTCCTCTTGTAAATCCAACAAGTTACAATAGTCGTTGGATCAGTGGTGTGTTGAACGCCAACGGTAGATCATATCATAGGAATTGGAGCCGGGGAACAAGGTTATAGCCCCTCATTCCATACCTCTAACTATAATCGGCCCGAGGTATCATGTGGGAAGGATATATATATGTGTGTGTGTGTGTGTGTGTGTGTGAGAGAGAGAGAGAGAGAGAGAGAGGAAGGAGACGTTACATGTGACATGAAGCCTACTACACAAGTATGGGCCCAATTGGACATGAGGACATTGGCTAGCGCCATGCAATGTCAGTTGTCAGATATGAGCGTCGAGCGATCTCGACCGTCGAGTTTCGTAACTAAGCTCAGGAGGGAGTTCTACGACTCAGAGCACTGGACCCCAAAATATTTCTAAGTGTAAATCTGTTTGGAAGTCCTGATACGTTGATGTATGGGGACCAGGGTTCCAGCCCCTGATTCCATACCTTGTTACACAAGCACAAGGGAGAGAGAGAGAGAGAGAGATGTGACGTCATGGGTGACGTGATGCACCAACCTCGCAGCTAGGAGGTCAAGGGATTGACACTTGGAAGCATTTGATTAGCCGGTAGAGCAAGTGCAGGGCCAAACTAAGAATGGAGGCCTCAGTTTTAAACCCCTAAATCCTCAGTCGTAGGATGTTGAAGCCGAGATATCTTAGTCGTAGATCTCTATTTTGAAATGCCAATCGAACCTCGAACCTCAAGATTTTTAGTGTATAAGGAATCGACAAAGAGTCACAATCCCGATATCCGTAGTCATCTGGCGGCGACACGTGTCCCCTTTAGATCCCACACATTAGACATATATCTACTGTGGATCTCACTGTAAAGGGTTAGGAGTTGTAACCCTGAGATTAACTTAGTTAATCATTTCATAATCACTGAGATCATGATAATAAATCATCTCGTAATCCTCAAGATGTCGAGCATAGGAGGATTTTCGTAACCCGGTATTTAACGTAATTAAACACGAGATTACATTAAGTAATCATCTCGTAATCCTCCAGAGTTTCCCGTAGCTATACCACGTCGGGGAAAGTCTCGATATCCGATGCCCAGCGGTGATGTGTCGCGTGATGAATGGGCCACGTGTCTTGACGTGGGAGGGCCATGTGTCACATATTTGCGGTGCCACGTGTCACATTGATTTTCCATTTTTGAACGAAGGTCTAGGTGGAAAACGAGTGCCACGTGTCACGCTAGGTGGCATGATTAGATAGGGCCACGTGCCTCAAGATGCCAACTGTATCTCGGATCTTGAACCATCAGGAGATTTTGGTAAATAGGCCTTACAAAAATGGTCGATAGCCAATGCCCGAAGGATCCGAGATGACATCGGATGACGTCATTCAATGAATAGGAAGAAAATAAGTGTCAATTCCCTGTTGGGAGAACGTTGGGCGTCACGATGACGTGTATACCACGTCAGTCCACATGGGAGCTCCACCTGTCAAGTGGTTTTAGCATTTTTAGGAAGAGCTCCATGGGGAAAACTTGTGCCACGTGTCACGAGGTGACGGTGGCCACGTGTTGTGTCATGGTTAGGACAAGTGGCATGTTAGGATAGGGTCGTGTTTCCTAAGCGCCAACTCATCTCAGATTGGGCCTTTTGGGCTATATGAATAGTGAAAAGGGTCAAGGTCCCAAGACCCCAAGATCTGAGATTCTGAGGTCTCGCAGTCCAATGACCCAGTGGACAGGTGTCGTTATCTGGTGAGAGCGGGTCTCGGGAAGATGTGGAGCTCTGTGTTGAGCACGGAATAGGTCGAAGGCCTAGTGTCTAGGTGACAGGCACCACGCCAGCACCACGCTGACACACAGTCAACAACCATGCCCTACAGACATGACACGTTAGTGCCACGTCGAATGGGCATGATGGCGTGGAGCCACATGGCAACACAAAGGCATTTGTCCAATAAATCCCTAAAAATCTATAAAAGGCCATAAATTTTGATCTAGAGCTCCGTTTTAAGCAAACTTACAATCATTGGAAATATCTCGGTGAACAAAAGACGATGTTATCCCTTTTAAAGGGGTTTGAGGAGCTTCAGGAAAAGAAAACATTTAATACCCCATCCCTTAAAAGGGTACTTAGGGGGTTGGGTGCCTTACAAAGTGGTTTCAGAGCAAGTAGCAACACTAGGCCTGGATGGGCCAGAGATACCAGTTATAGGACCAGTATAACAAGGCCAATATGAGCCTGTTGGAAAGAGTTTTCTTTGCGTTAAAAGGTTGATGTTTTGCACAAGCTCCTTGAGAAGGACTACAAATTGAAATCTTGTTTTTGGGTCTCTTGAAACAAAAGGACTGTTGTTGCTTGATGGATTGACAGTTACTCCCACAGAAGTGGGAATAGGCTGGTAAGAATCAAAGGTTTCCTAAATGTGAATGGATGAAAAAGGAATAATCATATTATAGGATTAAAATTCCAGAGAATGGGTGGACTAATTTGCTGTAATGTTGCCCGTAAGTGTGGGATGTTAGAACCTTGGTAATTATGATTGTTGTCTAACCAAAAAGACTAGATCATGTATGTGTAAATTCCTCATGACCAAAGGATTGATGGGAAAACTGTAAGGCCAATTACTTGACGTGTAATGATTGGAACATGTAGCTGGGATAACTTAATTAGGTAAAAGAAAGAAAGGGTCCTTTGGACCATTTCTAATCCTCATAAAATAGGCGAAATGACTTGAACATATGAGTCAGTTTATGAGCTCATGGCTATACAAAAATGTGTACTTGCCTATTGACATGAGCACTTGTTATGCATGGAAATGTAAGATGTGGATATGTTGTAATGCATATATAATGAGTAAGCATGTGTGAACATGCAACTATACATGATAAAAAGCCTATGGTAGGTTGTACAGTATGGTGTGTTGATGGGTCATTTGGTCAATAATGACTTGATGTCAATAGGAAAAGTAACAACATAAATGAAATGCTAACAAATTTGTGGCCTACTGCCTTATGAAGCTAGGGCTGTAATTATTAAATGAGAGACTTCTAGGAGGTCTGATAAAGGAAGTGCTAGAGCATTCCTAGATGACCAATGAGTCAGACTGACATCCAAAGGTTCATGGTAATTATATGAATATGGCGTGGTATGATAAGAGAGTAGTAAAAGGGAATCCAGGAAAAGGGTTTCCCTGATAAGGGTCTATTGACCACGAATGGTTAAAACATGAAAAGAGGATGAAATTGGGCATTTTGTTTCTCTGGGTAATGTTGTAATTACCTACTTATATTTTTTGAATTGTGGATTTCTCTTGTACCAAAAGGGAAAAAGTGGTTTCTTGTTGGTTGTTGCCATGAAGAGAAGGCAACATAATCAGGAATATGTCTGTGAGACTTGTCAGGTGATTGGATGTAAGCTCTCAACATAAAAGGTTGATATTAAAGATCAAATAAATGAATAGGAATAATAAAAGAATGTGCAAGTGATGCACATGTATAGTGTATAAGTGTATGTATATTAAAGGGAGTGATATGACTACCTCGGTAAGAGGGTAGTAAGGCAAGGAGTGTGCTTTCCTAGACTGAATAATGCATGGGATGAATGGTTGACCCTATGTTGGAGGGTCTAATTACCTCAATGGAATAATAACATGAGGATAATGTGTTCCATGTCCTCAGGAAAAGCTAATGTAAATTATTGAAAAATAAATAAATGAGCAGGAATGTTGTGTTGTCATGTTAGAAGGAAATATGATTAATCCTTTGAGGGTTGCATGAGAATGATTGTGAACAATCATGAGCTAAATGGTTTTAAAGTAAATATGCATGAGAATTGTAAAGTGTGCCTAAGGTAGACACACATAAACTCATGTTGATGCATGTAGTTAAGTGCATGGAAGAACAATTTGAATATAAATTGATAAGAATAATGTGCATATGAAAATGCAAGTTATTGGAGTAGATGTACATGTTTAAATGAAAAATCTGAATATTCCTTATGGAATATTGGGTAAATCCTTGGAGTGATAAAGTTGAGGTTGACTCTAGATTGAGGTCATTTCAGACCATTTGGATATGCAACTAGAGAGTTGCATGATGAGACAGTTCCATGTGGAGGAACTGTGTGAGAACTCTGTCAAGAGAACAATCATAATATTAATGACTAACTGGAAAACTAGACGATGGGCTACAAGCCTATCTATATAAGAATCCTGAATTACATTTTAAGATGTCATGCATGAGAAAAAAGACATTCAAACGAATGATGACCAATCTAATTTCTTGTTGGGAAATGTGCATAATGCACATGTTCACAATTCATTATGAACAAGAAACTTGTTGATGTAGCATGTTGATTTAACCAAGAATGTCGAGAAGAAACTTGGCTAAAACTACTCAAGGAACAAAGCAGACAATCCCTAAGGGGATGGATTATAGAAGCAAAGAAGGAGAAAATATGAACACTTTTCTCACTTTAAAAACTTTGATGTATGAGACAGAGTTGGGCTGGAAAATAAATCTATAAATATGTTTAAATGAATAAACTTGGTTGAGCCATGTTAAGTAAAGGAGGAGAGGCCTTAGAAATAACTCAGTTGGACTGAAAGTTCCATGCTGTGTAGAAGGAGTTGGAAAAGGGAAGAATCCCTTAACTCATTTCTTGTTGTCAATTGTGTTTTCTTTGGGATGAGAAACTAATCTGTTGATGCAGGTAAATGTTTTGGCATGAGGGTCTTGATGGTTGCAAGATTATAGATATAATTGAGAATTTGATTATGTTGGCACTCATAATATATTAAGGATAATGTGATAAAGTTCATAAAGGTATGCTAGGACATATATGAAAATGTTTTGTTGAATTAAATGTTATAATACATGCATTTTATGTAACATGACAACTAATATAATTGTGATAGTGATGATGCATGTATGTGTAGAAAAAGATTGGAGTTGTTGGGGAAGACATTTGCCAACGATGGACAACCTCAGGTAGAGGAAAAATGCATGAAGGGTGTTGTTGAAAGATTGATTTAGGGACTTTGAGAGTTCCCATGAAGCACCACTGATGAGGTAATTCTAAAGAGGGTGTTGGCAGCCAGAACAAGTATAAATATTTTTCATACCAGTGTGGCATATGGTATGAAGGGATTGGGTAAGAATACCTTCTGAGATATTTTATTATCTTAATGATATGCATGTTATTTGGAGTGGTTATTGTATGTCATTAATACCCAAGAAGGGTATGATTAAGGAAGGAGAAACTTTAAGGACAGAGGGAGGAACCTCTGGCATCCAAGGATGATTGAGATCCTTACAAGAAATTCATGAACAAATATGCCATGAATACATTGAATAATTAAGGAGTGATTGGGAACAAAAGTGTTCATAAGCAGGACATTGATTAAATGCATTGAAGAGATGCATGTGCTAAGAGAGCAGGCATGTGTGGGACTTCCCATCATGGAAGGTGGATCTTCGAATATCCTACCATAATTGTAACAATGGTAAATAAAGGAATTGGGTGGCCATGAGTGTTGGCACCCTGGTTACTAGTACAAAAAGAATGCTTAAAGGCATTCATGTGAATCTTTTGTTTGCATATGTGTTGATTTGAGACTAATATCAGCTCAAAGCAGGCGAGACAATCCTGTTGTAATAATGAATGTGGATAGAGAAGCCATGAGGTGAGAAGATTGACTAAAATCCGACTCATTATGGCAAAGTACCTCACATAAACTGTGGTAACCAAAAATCAATGCAAGGGTGAATTGTGTGTAATTGTGGCCATGTACATTGATACATTGGTTAAATTCATATGATGAACTGATTGCATTTGAAAATTCTTTGTATGTTGAAGTAATGCATGTGTAAGGAATGGTATTTCATTTATATTTTATATCATTGAATATGATGCAATTGTTTGTATGCACAAATTTTGAAAATTGTTTGGAAGCCAATGCAAGTGTGCAAGTAAAATGTAACGTGCATGAAAACTAAGAATTTGTTTGGTTGTGTGGAGACATAATTGCAGGAAGAAGAGTCTTGGCTATGGAAAAAAAATAAATTCATAAGGGGAACCAACGCATGTTGGTTATGAAAGAGCCAAATGG
The DNA here is from genome assembly GCA_010110895.2 of Picea sitchensis. NCBI lineage: Eukaryota > Viridiplantae > Streptophyta > Pinopsida > Pinales > Pinaceae > Picea > Picea sitchensis. The sequence goes on from SNQJ01S0032343.1 coordinate 32,567, forward strand.
TTATGAGAAGGAAATCTCCTACTTGTGAATTTGGTTCCTATGTGGAACAACTTTGAAAATGAAAATGTGAAATTTGAAATCTGTGGGTAACATATTTGAAAGAATTTTGATTGAAATAATGAAAGGACCTCATGAGTTATTGTGTGCAAGTGATATAGGTGATATGACAAGATCTATCTGGGGAGGATAGATGATGGTTGTCAAGTTGGAAAGCATGGAAAAAGGCTATTGTGTGACATGAGAACCCTATGATAATCCATGATCGCCATAGAGAATGACGTGTTGTGGTAACACGGGCCTAATGGATGCTTCGGCAAGAGAAATCCAGAGGGACGCCTTGATTTTAAGACTCGGTGAAGCCTCATAAACTCTTCTTGTGTGAGAAATGCTTGGCAAGGTAAGATGGATCACCCGAGGAATTGTATAACAGAGAAGGGGATGCTTGAGCCTGGGCCTGGAAGGTGAGTGACCACAAGGAAGATGAGACTTCGATAATTCTTGTAAATTATTTGTTGGGATCATGCACACATTGGGTATGTCAAGGAAAAAAGTGGGCCAAGTTAGTAAGACAACCAACTAGATGTGGATCCATGAAATTGCACACATAAGTATTGTGTTGATATGAATATGTCCTCTTGAGTTTTGAACAACAATAAAATGTTTTTGCATGAAATTGTGATTAATATGCTTGTTATTTGAAATTATTGTAGGCATGTGAAAAAGGCCAAGAGTCTGGGAAAGAACCAGACCAAGAAGAGGAAGATGATGTTGAAGCAGTTGAAGGATAAAAGCACGACTGGTGTACTGAGGAAGAACACCGAAGATGTTGTTCCTTTGAAGGGGGGGGGTGGGGGGATTGTAACACCCCCTTTCTAAACCTATGATTATGTGTAATTAATCATGATTTATGAATGCCATGCAATGGCATAAAAACATTGTAAATGCATTATTGTTTAATTATAAATTTCAACAACCGGTTGTGGGGTGACGCCTTGATGTACTAGCCATGATACCATTAGAGGAGAGAATGAGTAAGCCTACAAATGAAGTTCATTATGCCCTGACTAGGTAACCCAAGATTATCTGTTGAGGTATGTAATTTGGGAATATTAAAATATTCCCTTTAACTCTGATTTCAATAAAAATCGGTTAATGAGGAAGGGCTAGTGGTTGAGCAACCAAGCACCCTCAAAGAATACAGGTATGGGAAGACCTAGCTAGGACAACAAAAAAAATCAGCTAGGGGTACCATCGAGTACTGTGTCACACTCTTCAAGCTGAACCGTGGGGAAACCAAGTTCCTTCTAACAAAAGGAAGGGGACATGTTGAGAACCTTCTGAAGGGGTTACGTGTGTTGAATTTTCATTATGTTGGGCTCAAGTATGAGGTTTATTTCATTTTATCCTTTACTTGAACCATAAATAAATGCAGCTACAAAATTTATAATTGTTGCAATAACCAAGATCACAAGAAGAAGTACCATGCACAAGAACACAAGAAATATCCTGGGAAACCCTTCTACTCAAGGGAAGAAAACCCAACAATACTTTGCTATATTCTCAAGAGAAGATCCCCCGACCATAAAACCCTAATGCACACAAGAGGGTGCTTCTACAACCTTGAAACTTGCGCCCAAGAGAGGTGCACACTTCAGCCCTAGAAATATACTTGCTGAAATTTCCAAATGACAAGTGACTTGTGTGTTTCCTCAATGGGGAAATCACCTTTACGTATACTAGACCAGACACAGCAATAGGTGTGTCTGTTGGCACAACATGGCCGACCTCAATAACTCAAAAAATAATAAATATAATCAATAATTACAATATTAATTATCTTTACATGGTGGGGTCGACCTGCACCCTTTACATCATAATTAGGGTTAGAGGTAAATCTTACTCTTAGACAATATAACAAGGATCTCACATGTCCACTAGTGCTCAACCACTAGGGACACGTCCACATGTGCTCAATCATAGGGACGTCATACTCAACAAAATCATCTGGAGTAACACATCGTCTCATCTCTCACGCATAGGAGAACGATACAACCATCACATGGGCATCCTCACCCCACACAGGGGCACACATCATCTCATCTCAGTCCAGAGAGGAATGACAGACCCATCTCATGGTCACACCCAACACATGGGCTCTCTCACAAGTTGAATCAACTCAATCTCAAAGGAGAATGTGTCCTGGAGGATGTCTCACAAAGCTATAATCATCAACACTCCCTCTCAACTAGGGAGACATTCTCCACCATGCCAAGTCTCTCATGAAAGTACTCGAACTTCATCTTGGTAAGCGGTTTGGTGAAGATATATTCAATATGCTCATGTGTAGGAAGGTACTACACGTGTATTTCTTTCCTCTGCACCATGTCTCTGATATAATGATATTTTATCTCAATGTTTTTCGATTTATCGTGAAACACGTGATTCTCAGAGAGCTTCACACAGTTTTGGTTATCACAATGAATAATGGTAGGATCCATCTCATGATCAAATAAATATGTCAGGAGCTTGCGAAGCTACATTGCTTCGTGGACTGCCACACTCAATGCTATATATGGTACTCAAGGCTATAGAGCTTTGTTTCCTGCTGCACCAAAAAACCATGGTAGACTCCAAGGTAAAAAAACAACCGGATGTGCTCTTCCGGTCCACTGTGCTCCCTTCCCAATCTGCATCAGCATATCCCTGCAAACTCATGTCTACAGTGGAGGCATATCTAAGGCCATATCCAACTATCCCTTGTAGATATCTCAATACATGTTTTGTTGCTATCCAGTGAGTCTGTCTCAGTTGACTCATGAACTGACGAAGTACATTCACTACATATCATATATCAGGTCTGGTGTTAACTAGATACATCAATGATCCAATCAGTTGCCGGTATAAATGTGGATCAATGTCGCCTGAATTAGTAGAAGCATCGTTCATTTTCTTCAAATCCATCACCATCGGTGTAGGCATGGATTTGCAATCTGTCATACCGAACTTCTTCAATATCTCCACTGTATATTTTCCTTGACTCGGGAAAATATCATCAGTCCTCTGCCATACTTCTAGTCTCGAGAAGTAGTGCATCATACCCAGATTCTTCATCTCAAATTCATAAGTCAATGCTCACTTGCATTCAACAATAAGTCTTTCTAAATCGGTGAGGAATCATTCATCCACATACAGGACCAAGATCAGGCACTCATCACCAACAATGTGATAATATAGGTTTGGATCAACAACACTTTTGTTGAAGCCCAAACTCATCAAGAATCCATCCATATTCTCGTACCAAGCACGAGGTGCCTGCTTTAGTCCATACAGGGATTTCTTCAACCTGTACACATGAGATTTCTCGTCGTGTATCAAAAATCCTTCTGGTTTCTCGATGTAAACTTCTTCCTCAATCTCACCATTGAGAAATGTTGTCTTTACATCCATCTGATATAGTTTCCAACCCATGGATGCAGCTAGTGCAATGATAGTATGGATGGAGGTGTATCGGGCTACTGGAGCAAATGTATCCTCATAATCAATTCCCTCCACATGTGAGAATCCTATGGCTACAAATATCGCTTTGTATTTCTCTACACTTCCATCAACTGGATGCTTGATTTTACAGATCCACTTGGAAGTTACTATAGACTTCCCTTTTGGTCTCGAAACAATATCCCACACATCATTCTTCAAGATGGATTGATACTCTTCTGCCATGGCATCTTGCCATACCTTCTGACTTGCTTCTTCTCCATGACAATAAGGTTCAGTATCAATGATGTGGCTCATGGCTGAAAAATAGCTCTAAAATTTCTTTGGTTTCTTGCTTTCTCAAAATGTGCCTTGAGGAGCTACATGGCCCTCTGCTTCCTGCAGAGTTTGTCGAGCCCAGGCAAGCCTTTTATGGCCTACTGCAATGTCTCTGGGAACATCAACTGAAGAAAATGGATCAACTGGAACAACTGGATCAACCAGATCGATTAGAACAATGGTTGTCTCCCTCTGAACTGCTGAAGGGGGAGAGGGTATTGACTTGTTGTCAATCTCCATCTGAGATTCTATAGATCTTCGAAAGGCTATCCCCTCCTCAAAGATGACATCTATGCTCACCTCAATTTGTCTTTGACCAGGCATGTAGATTCGATATTCCTTCAAAGATTCACTGTATCCCACATATGTACTCTTTCTGCCTGAAGGGTCTAACTTAGACTTCTTCTCTTTGGGTACATGAAAGTATATTGGACACCCAAATATCCTAAAGTGTCCAATCTTAGGATTCTCTCCGGTGAAGGATTCTTCAGGAGTTATGTTCTTCAAAATCTGGTGAGGAATCTTGTTTTGAACATATATTGTTGCCCTGCATTCTTCTGCCCACATAATCAGAGGAAGTCTTTGATCATGTATCATTGATTTGGTTGCCTCAATAATGGTTTTGTTCTTCCTCTCTGCAACCCCATTTTGTTGAGGGTTGTAAGGAACTGTGTACTCCCTCTTTATCCCTACTTCAATACATAAATTACTGAAATCCTTGGAGGTGTATTCTCCTCCATTAGATGATCTTAGTACCTTGATATTTCTTCCGGTCAGATTCTCAACCTGAGCTTTGAATTCTTGAAATCTTGCAAGGACTCCATCCTTGGTCTTCAAGAAATAAATCCATGTTTTCCGAGAGTGATCATCTATGAAGAGTACATAGTACAAATATCCATTCAGGGAGGCAACAATCATTGGCCCACACACCTCTGAATGTATCAAGTCCAATATTTCCTTGGATCTGTTGTCACTGCTCAAGAAGGACCCCTTGACATTCTTGCCAAGGGAACAACCTCTGCAAACACCTTTATGTTGAATATGTATCTTTGGAAGGCCTGTTACCATTTTCCCTAGAGATGGAAGGGCTCTATAATGAATGTGAGCAAGCCTCATATGCCATAGCTCACTCAAGCTGATAGTATCATGTAACAGGGCCTAGACTGGTCGGATAGTCAACATGTATAAGTTGTTTTCTCGAACACCAATTACTCTGGCAGAATTTATATGTGAGTCCTTGTGCCATGCAAGAAATTTTCCTTCAGAAAAGGTAACCTTATAGCCTTTGTCTTCTAAGGCAGAAATGGAGACAAGGTTCCTCTTCATCCCAGGTACATATAGTACTTCACTTAACTGAAGAGGTATGTCAGAATCTAGTTGAAATGCAGAAGTTTCAACCCCTTTCACATTATATCTCGTATTGTCTCCAAGTACAACATGTAGATTGGTCTCTTTTTCAACAAGATATGTCAGATGATCTCTATATCCGGTCACATGCCTAGAGGCACCACTGTCAATTAACCAAATATCATTATCAGTAGGAACCATACCTGAGAGTGTTGAAATGAGTAGGAAATCTTCTTCTTTGATGTCTTCAACTCTCTAAATTCTTGACTTCCAAGAATTGAATTTGCTTGATCCATCAAGTTTATCTTCCATCATAGTTTTGTTCATCATATTTTCATATTCTTCACAAACCCTTACCAACTGGGATAGGAAACCTAATGGCTAGGCTAGGATAGCAATATTAGGTTTTGTTGGGCTTATGACTACCAACAATAATCCTTGAAAATTAGAAGAACAATGGTGAGCTAAAAATCTCCTTCAATGAGTTGCAGAAACCCTAAATCTGAATTTCCTGTAGAAAATTGTGAAACCCTAGGAGGGTCGTACGGTTTTGAAAAAAGGAGGATGGCTTGCTTTGAAGGCTTGTGCAATGGCTTATTCAAGACCTATGCTCTAAAACCATGTTGAATTTTCACCATGTTGGGATCAAGCATGAGGTTTATTTCATTTTAGCATTTACTTGAACCATAAACAAATGCAACTACACAATTTATAAGTGTTGCAATAACCAATATCACAAGAAGAAGTACCATGCACAAGAACACAAGAAATATCTTGGGAAACCCTTCTACTCAAGGGAAGAAAACCCAACAATCCTTTGCTATATTCTCAAGAGAAGATCCCCCAACCATAAAACCCTAATGCACACAAGAGGG
>SNQJ01S0032343.1:76317-96706 GCA_010110895.2 Picea sitchensis
CTCTTCGGGACTTTGGAACTTCGGGCTCCGACCCTTTCTGCTCTATCACACATAAACTTCGCCAAAGTCACGAAGTCTGAAGTACTTAGGGTTTAATCCTCATGCACCTTTCTCCATATCTAACGTTCGTGACTTAATATTTTCTTCATTTGACGACTTATCTTACTCTCACCGATATCTAACGACCCAACACCACAAATGTTGTGATTTCTTTCTTTGTGGCCATTTCTTAAACTTGTTACACCTCCTGTGTTTCCGAACATAGTCCAAGTATTCTTTCAACACCCTTCTGGCACTCTGTGCTTCAAAATTCTCTGGACTTTCTTTACTGAATTTCTCGTTCATGGCCCATCCAGGTCCCGGGTAGAAACCATGGGCTCTGAACTTGGGTTTTGTCCATTTCGACAACAATTATTTTTTGAAACTTTTTCTTCATCTTCCACTAACATGGCCCATCCAGGATAAGTGTTGAAACCATGGCTCTAATACCATTTTGCATCATCCCCAACCACCAACAGGTCAGGCAACGTCACTACAGGACGTCTCTCTTAGCTCTGATACCATTTTGTAAATTTATATGCATGCATATCTAACGCAATTAACAGTTACAACATTCTTTCATGCTACTTATTCATGCGGAAATAACATTAAAACATTCTAACACTATATGCATATAGACGACATATTATAACCATAAACATATTAATGTGGAATTAATAGTAAGTCTACACATACAACATATATGATATATCTAGGCATTACTCATCAAATTATAAAACATGTTCTATTACACCACATACAATCAACAAATATTTGGCACTTATCTTTCAATAGATGACCACCAACTGCGTTCATACCTTCCATGAACCTCCCAGCCTTAGACCATGTTTCTCATCATGCTCAGCAGTGGGTCACCCTCGAGCTAGGACTAAACTCCACTCAGGGAAAAGGAATCCTAGACCTAGGCTGAGGCTACGGGAACTGCACTGTGAAACTGGAAAGATTCTCTCCAAGGAGCCTACTTACGCCCACTGCTCATAGACTCTCATTCCCCACATGTATGTCCCACCCCGGGAATATGAACCTTCATTGTTCCAAATTCCATCGGTTGCTCCACTTCCCTTCTGAGGCTTCAACAACAGGTAGGATCACGAATTCTCAGAGCTCCATAGATGGTACTGGACTCCCTCCAGAATAAATCACTTCCCAACAAACTCTCTCACCTTGAGAGAGTTTCTCACAGGCCTAACAACCTGATTCTTCAACCACAGGCCTGACAACCTGCCTCTTCAATCCACAACCACCAAAATCGAGTAAGGCAAGGAACGAATCAACAATTTACAAAGGTTCACAAAGGCGGAAATGACTTTGGTTGCGTACTTTTTCAGTGCGTGCATGAACTGCAAAAGGGATGGAAAACATGTTGAGGATGAACTCATGGGAAACTAAATGGCCAGACTGGTCAGAATGTTGAGAGCGATCAAGGAAAATGGTGAGAATCGTCAGCTTGTAGAATCGTGAGAGAGCTGCAATCGTGGGAGCGAACTCCTCCGGGAAGGTGGTTAGAATGGTTCCTCCCCCCAACAAAGGTGGAAATTCCCACATAAATCTTCATGCTCCTCTCCACTTGGAGTTTGTTCCTCTCCTCAAAGAAACTTAGCATAACTGGGTTTAATTTTGCTACTTTAGTACTTTTCAGGAATACATTATAATATTCCCTTGGGTTAAGCCCTCAAGATTAGCCCCTCTTTCCTAACCTCTCAACCCCATTCCTTTCCCTACCCAGTGGATCTTAGTCCCCCATAACTCTTTCTTCATGGTCAGTCTACACGCAACGATGTATTTTATTAATAATCTGCATAATTACATATACAAAAATCAGGCCCATTGACCTTAGCATCTAGGCTCTTCAGCCTAATAAACACATAATCCTACCAGCTTATAATTACTTGGCTCACGAACCTACAAACATCATCACATTTCACAGGGGCTCGGCCTTGGGGTATTACACTCTGTAACCAAATCATCTCTTTACTAGCCTCTGTAGCAGTAACATACTCTGCCTCTGTTGTTGAAAGTGAAACAACCTTTTGCAGTTTTTAAATCCAACTTACTGTTATTCCACCTACAGTAAAAACATACCATGTTGTGCTCCTCTTTTTATCTTTATCACCTGCCATATCTGAATCAACATATCCCTGTAGAACAGTGTCTGAACCTCCAAAACATAATGCATGAGTAGTAATAGCTTTCAAATACCTAAGAATCCATTTTGCTACCTCCCAATGTTCTTTACCTGGATTGTTCATATACCTACTTTCAACTCCCATTGCATGTGCAATATTTGGTCTTGTGAAAACCATCGTATACATCAAGCTTCCAACTGTTGATGAATAAGGGACATTGGACATGTATTCTATCTCCTCATGTGTCTTGGGACACATTTCCTTGGTTAATTTGAAATGGTTGGCCAAAGGTCTACTAACTGGTTTTGCATTCTACATTCTAAACCTCTCCAACACCTTCTCTATGTACTCACCGTGATACAATGTCAATTTGTGACTTTTTTTGTCTCTTGTTATTCTCATACCAAGGATTTTCTTTGCAACACCTAAATCCTTCATCGCAAATGAATTAGATAATTTCGTCTTGAGCACATTTATATCCTACATATTAGAACCTGCAACAAGCATGCCATCTACATACAATAGCAATATAATATAGCTTCCATTTTCTAGCCTTTTAAAATAAACAAAGTGTTCAGAATGACATCTACTATAACCTTGTTATGTCATAAACCTGCCAAACTTCAAATACCACTGCCTTGGAGCTTTCTTTAGGCCATACAAGCTCTTCTTCAACTGCATACCAAATTTTCCTTCCCTTTGACTCCATACCCTTGTGGTTGCTGCATATAAATCTCTTCCTCCAAATCCCCATGGAAAAAAGTTGTTTTTACATCTAACTATTCAAGATGCAAATCTTCTACTGCCACAAGACTTAAAATAGTCCTAATTGAATTCATTTTAATTACAGGAGAAAATATTTCATCAAAATCTATACCTTTCTTTTGTGCAAACCCCTTTATAACAAGTCTAGCCTTGTACCAAATTTTTCCTCCATCTTCTTCCTTCAACTTTTAAACCCATTTATTCTGCAATGATCTTTTTTCTGCAGGCAACTAAACCAAATACCAAGTCTGGTTTTTTTCCAGAGAATCCATTTCCTCTTTCATTCCTTTCTCCCACTTCTTTTTAGAGTCTACCTTCATTGCCTCTTCATAACATTCTGGTTCACCAGAATCAGTCAACAATAAATAATACAATGAAGGAGAGTATCGTTCAGGGGGTCTATTTAACCTGGTAGATCTTCTAACAACACTTGCAGGAGTTTGAGGTACATGTTGATCTTATTGTTGTAAATTTTGATTTTATGGTACCTTTGGAATTTATTTTTCAATGATCTCATCAAGCACTGTGTATTATGATTTTTCTTTTTCCTGTTTCTTTCCCTGCAATTGATCTTTGTACATGACCTTCTCATTGAATATGGCATCTCTACTCCTAATGATTTTGTGATTTTCATAATCCCATAAGTGATAACCAAAATCATTAACATTGTATCCAATAAAGGTACACTTCTTGGATTCTGCGTCAAGATTTGCTCTATTTTCTTTATCAATATGGACAAATGCTTCACAACCAAAAGTCTTCAAAAAATAATAGTTTACCTTTTTACCTGTCCATGCCTCCTCTAGAATTCCACCATCCAAATATCTTGAAGGTCCTCTATTTATTAAGTAAACAATAATATCTAAAACATCTACCCATAACTTTAAGGGAAAACCAACATGCAATCTCATACTCCTTGCACACTCCATGATTGGCTTGTTCATCCTTTCTAACACAACATTTTCTTGTGGTGTTCCTGGAACTGTCTTCTCTCTATGAATCCCATGGTATGAACAATAATCATCAAACCCCTTTCTACAATATTCATCTCCATTTTCTAATCTAAGACACTTCAACCTTTTTCCTATTTCATTCTCAACCAAAGCTTTCCATTTCTTAAAAGTATAAAAAACATCATATTTTTGTCGAATGCAATAAACCCAAGTTTTTCTAGTTGCATCATCAATAAAAGTAACATAATAATGAGAGACACCAAGAGATGATACATGATCTGGTCCCCATACATCTGTATGCACAATCTCTAACCTTTCACTCTCTTTTTTTTTCCGACTAGGAGAAATATGACTCTCTTATTTTTTCCATAAACACAATGCTCATAGAAATCCAAATCATTTGTTTAAGATCTAGAAACAAATTTATTTTTTGAAGTATTTGCATCCCCTTCTCACTCATGTGTCCAAACCTATGATGCCACATTTTTGTATCCACTCATGTAGAAGCTAAAGAGATAGAAGAGTCAGTATTACCAGTACATAAATACAATGTACCTACCTTCTCTCATGTTGCTATCACCAATGATCCTTTGGTGACCTTCCACGCCTTATCTGTAAATATGGATATACAAAATTCACTTGCCAACTTCCTTGTTGAAATTAGATTATTCCTTAGATCTAGAACATGTCTTACCTCTTTCAACAACCATTGGTTTTCATTCCTTTGCTTTATTTTTACCTTTCCCATTCCAATAATTTTGTATCGTGCATCATCACCCAAATGAACCTGTCTAAAATCACCTTGAATATAATCTAGAAAATGTTTCCTATGGGGTGTGGCATGAAATGAAGCACATGAATATACTACCCAAGACTCAGAAATATTATGTACAGAAAGAATCAAAGCATCTTGTAACACATCACCTGCTACATTTGCTTCTTGATTTTTCTCTTGTTGTCCATCTCTTTGTTTCTTTGGAGATCTGCAGTATTTCTTTAGATGTCCTTTCTTCCCATAATTCCAGCACTCTATCTTTCCTAGTCTGGATTTGGATTTTCCCTTCCTAGAATTCCCATAGTTCCCTGAGCCCTTTCATCTATCTTTTTTTCTTCTCCCGTTCTCCATGTTTAACGCACTACCTAATGTCTCACCTAATTTTTTCCGTCACATTTCCTTGCTAAGGATAACACCAACAACATCATCAAATTTTAAAGTGTTTTAACTAGAGATAGAGTTACTTACAACCATGACCAATTTGTTCCAACTTGTTGGTAATGAGCACAAGATTAGAATAGCCCTAACCTCATAATCAAAGTCTACTTTTACAAAAATTAGTTGATTAGTAACCGTATTAAATTCATTTAAATGATTTACAACAGACCCACCTTTTGATATCTTCATATTAAATAATATCTTCATTGGAAATACCTTATTGGACGCCAAGGGATTTTCATACAGTTTATCCAATGCGTCCACCAACTCCTTCGTTGTCTTTTCTTTCAAAATATTGAAATCCATCAACGCTTACGGGCTTAGTTGTATTGTTCCTAGTGTCTTTTTGTCAATAACCTCCCATTCTTCGTTCTTCATGGATGTTGACTTCTTTGTTATTCCACCCAATGGTAGGAATAGATGCTTCTGATATAAATAATATTCCATCTGCATCTTCCATAACTATTAGTTTTGGTCATTAAATTTCTCGACCCTAAAATTTACATCTTCCACCATTGCTCCCACTAGAACTAGGAACCCTCTTTTCCAATGAGTTACCTTTTTCTTTGCTACCAACTATTAGAAAAACAGGATCATGAAGCAATAAAATAAAATAAATGCATAAATAAAACACAGAAGATATACAATACAATAGAGACACAGATATACGTGGTTCACCCAGTGTGGGCTACGTCCACCAAAGAAATTGTCAAGTCCTTCCTTTTATTATCCAGCAAATGAAGGGATACAACCTACAACACACCCGATGTAACTTCCTCTTCTTTCTCTCATAGTCTCCTCTCTCAAAATGAAATATTCACAATGATACATAGCTGCAATACATTTCCCTCATAAAAGAAGGTTTCCTTTTAGGGAAAAAAACCCTAACATAACTTCTACCGTCAGATCTATGACCTTATAATGAACGGTCCATATTTACTATGAAATTACAATATACATTTACAAGGAAATTTTTCCTTCGGGGGCCCACTTGCCCTCGAACCCCACAGGGGAGGAATCCCCCCCAACAACTCCCCCGTGTGGAGGGGTGTACAGTATTATGGACTATAAAATCTTCATGGGATATAAACATAGCTCAAAACAAAACCTTTGAATCAGGAAGATAATCAGGCTCCACAACCAACAATAGAAAATACGTGTAACATCTTTCTCTTTTCTTGTTGTTGGTTTCTCTTCTAAAACAAAACCCAAGACTTGCAAAAATCCAATGCATTGTTTGTCCACTTGCTCCATCGCGGAATTTTTTTTCTTCAATGGACAATTCTTTGAATAATGATCCTTAATACAAATCCAACATGAAATAGGCTTACCTTTCTCCTTAGGAGTGTCTGGCGTCTTGGACTTTCCCTTGCCAATATTCCTAGATGACTTCTCCCTAGTCTCTCTTCTCATTCTTTTCATGTTTCTTTTCACATTCACTGCTTTTTTCCTCTTCCTTGTAGTCCAATAGCTTATACACTACGATGATGGTTGCCACAAGGGTCTGGGTTTTTTTATGTCACAATTCATTATGTGTCCAAGGTTAGAATCCTTTCATAAAACTGAACATCTTGTATTCTTACAACATGTCCTTAATCGCCAACATGAATCTTGAAAACTCCTTGATATAAGATTGGATCTGTCATGTATGTTTGAGAGCCAATAGTTGATTTCATGCAATCCAAGACTGGTTCCCCGACCCAAACTGAGCCTTCAAGGAAACATTCATCTCTGCCCAATTTTCAATCTTCTTTCTAGTGCGCCCAACAACTAAGTCCTCTACTTGATTCCCCCACCAAATATTTGTGCTCCTTGTCAAGAATATTGCAGTATCATTCACCTTGGCTTCATTCGAACTTATGTTCATATGCTCCAAATATTGCTCAATGTCTTAACAAAATTTACCAAGCACCTTAGCATTGTGGTTGCCATCATACAATTATGGTTCTTTGATATTGATCCACGTAGGCATCAACAAACTTTTCCCATTGGAAACAAATCATTTCAATATGTTTATGGTGTCCTCGTGATCTTTGATCCATTCCAAAATAGAGTTCAAAATATACTTTGTTGTCTTCACACTATCTTTCATATTTGGGATCATGTCTGTAGCCAACAAGTTTGTAGTTTTGTGGCATTCCTCCACAATTGCACTGAAATACTAACGCATGTGGATCACATCTTCCTCCAAATATTCAACATTCTCATTGTGTTAGGGTCCTAACCTCCCTAACCCCTAAAGTAGATAGAATACTATGTATTGCTATGTAATAAAGGATGTCATTCGTAAATGTGGACACAACAATTGTAGGAAGAATTACTATAAGGTTTTGCTTCTAGAAAGTTCCTCCTCTAGAATGTTCTTAAGAATATAGTAGTATATATAGAGGTAGAGAGCATTGTAAAATCTGTCTATGGAATCATTTGTTACTTGAGCTCTTCTCTATCGAAGGTTTCCCCCTCGAAGAGGAAAGTGAATAGTGCTTTCCATATTAATAAAGGTATCATATTTTGTCCCATATTGTTATTGTGCTCATTGTTCTATTTCTTTCTGCTAAATATTTTGATAATATTTGTGCTCTTTCTCTAAATATTACTATTTTTTACCTTACATGTCATGCTTTCAAAGGGAAGTCGTCATCTTATCAACAACCTTTTCCACATTTGCAAGTATGTTATGCATTCTTGGAGTCCTAATCCTACCCAACAACATAGTCTTTCACATGTGAACCTACCATCATAGCCTACCCAAGTGCTTGGTGACCTAATCCAGGACTTGTTTCCTTGTTCCAAGTCCTTCACTTGCCCGATGGAGTGCCCAAACTATCCCTAAGTCAAGTCTATGGACACTAAATTTCTCTAATACCAATTGTCATGGGCCTACAGTCTGCCTAGAATTTTTTTCTTCAACTTGGTGTTCCCAAGTCATTCCGACACCTATGGTCGTGCAACACCACATTGTATTGGTCACAATGGCTTGAAAAACATGTTAACACTACAACTGAATTACACCTCTTCACTCAAATTATGCACATAACTTCGCTTTAAGCTACAACAGTTAGATAACAATTCCTACTCAACTTAGTCTATCCAACAAGCATATCAGGAGAACATCCAACCATGGCCTCAAAACATTCTGCAGTGGTACTTATACTTCAATGCTTAATACTTAGGAAACATAAGCATACACAGAACAACAATCAATATACATAGAAAATATGCACATGTACTCAACATATGGGGATGGGTGACACCCAAGTCAATGCTTAACACCCTTATTCACACACACACACACACACACACATAATATGTTACAAAGAGGGGAGTTCATCCATTGCTTGCAACTCAATTACAACAATAAAAAGATATCAAGGAAAACTTCCTTCTGCAAGACCTCCCACAACTTCATACAAGCCAACCCTAGAAGCATATGGAATCCTGTCTCCTGCAAGTTATGTCTTCATCTTTGTCACTTAGCCACTCTAAGTCGACCTGCGGTGTTAACCCTTAAAAAAGACTACTGCAAATCTCTTTGATGACTCTCATTTCCTTACTTCTTGCCTTGTTCCTTCTTTCCTTAACTCAATGAGGCATCTTCATACTTATATGATTCTCGCCTTCCTCTTGGAAAGTCACATCATAATAAGTGGATGCAAGTTCACCTCAAGTCGATGTGTCGAATCATTCCATCTCGCGTCGAGTCCATGTCCAAGTCGCCTCGTTGGTTGGCGTCGAGTCCATGTCCAAGTCGCCTCGTTGGTTGGCCTGGCCAGATCGTTCGAGCCTAGTTCATCTCATCATTTCGTCCATCCACACTTGACTTATCCTAAGCGGGCCAACTTGTCCAGTCCATCTCAAGTTTGCTAAAGGAAGCTTTCATTCGCACCCAAGGTATACATGCCCGATGGATGCATGACTATGGGAGTACACCCGACAAGTGAGATCCATGATTGTGATCCAAAACATTTTGTGCCTGAAGGCACATCAACTACTCGTCGCAATCCCCAAGTGTAGATCGCTTAACTCTATCGATCCATATAAGTCTGGGCACTCCAAATCTCATATAGCCTCTATCCAACTTGTCCACTATGCCATGCATGTCCATGGACAAGGCTGCATGTTGCAACCTCACATCATGTCTTAGAAAAGTCCACCCAACTCCTTTAGTAGTTCCAACTTGTCTCTGTCTATGAAGCACGTTATCTATCTGCAGACATGCCCAACTCTGTTCGCAATGATGCACCCTATCTATGCAAGTCCATATATATGGAATCCATCATGCATCTTGCCAACAAGCCAAGGAAATCTTCCTTTGCATTCCTTGCTAATGCGCCAAGGTGACTAAGCCATCCATGATAACCATCTGCGTCAATTCAAAAAAATATTCCAACACCACTCTAGGTGAAGATCTTACAACAACCTTTTTAGAATGAGTTTGTACCATGACATTAATTCTTGTATCATCCTCAAACTCGAGCCTAGATCCAAAATGAATTCATACCATAAGATAAGGCAATGAATACATACCATGCTCAAATATAAATCCAATATGAATTCATACCATAATATAATATAGTGCAATGAGTTCATGCACCAGGCCCTTTCGCATGATTTCATACCATAATGTAGTGAAATGAGTTCATACACCAATTCCTTTCGCATAATTTAATACCATGATATGTGAGTTCATACCATGATATAGTGCATATCGACACCTAGACCAAGCTCCAAAACAAACCACATGTCAAACCATTAATAGCTAAGTCAAGGGTCAAATCCAAGCCAAGGCTTGTGCACTACATGTTGACATTATAAGGAAATATCCAAACATATGAAGACTAAAGGGAAGCTTTACCCATGCACGTGGGATAGCACCATGATGAGAAACAATAGAACACACCACTACCTTGACCTCCAAGTGCGCTCAACCATTGAGGGCATGAGATGGGAAGTTGTGTGTGCCATTTGACAGCTAATCATTGATTTTGAAATATAAGATGTCATGGAAACTTGTTTATGAGCATCTTCCAACAATTATCCGTACCACGAGCAAGCTATCGTTGCACTTAACTTTGTTCTTTTTTTTTAATTGCACTTCATGCATGCAGCCTATAAGTAATAATTCTCCAATTTTGTCATGTAGAAATGAATGCTTGCATATATGAGGGTGGGGTGGGGGTGGGGCATTAATAGAGAAAATATATAATATATTTTCTCTATTGGGTGGGGCATTAATAGAGAAAATATATTATATATATTTTATCTATTAATGCCCCCCACCCTCATATATAAGGGTGGGGGTGGGGCATTAATAGAGAAAATATGTTATATATCTTTTCTCTATTAATGCCCCCCACCCTCATATATATAAGGCATTGTCTAACTATTCTACGAAATGGTTTTTTTCACTGGAATCTGGCGATATAAATTTGCATGAAATTGTTGATGTTTGGACAATATCGGGAAGACATTCTCCTAGATTAATAATTAATAATATAATTATTGATTATTAAATAATATATATAATAAATAATAAAAATATATCGAAATCATATCTCATCTCATATGAAAAATCAACATGGTATCAGATCAGGTTGTCTAGGTGTGACTCCCTCACGGAGGGCCTAGGAAAATGAGAAAGATAGCTTGTGTTTTGTGTGAATATTTACTGAACTAATTTCCTGAGAAACCTAGTGAGCACTGACATGGTTTCGTTCTCTGATAGTTCGCAATATTGTCACTATGAGTAACTTCATTTTTTTCTCTTATGATGATTTGTCATATAATCCAATGTTTGTGAGCAGTAGATCGAGGTTACTGACCTCAATGATTCTCTGATTTGTGAATGGTCGATGGTCTCCTAATATTTTTTGAATGACATACACTTTTTTTATATATAATTTGTACACAAAAACGTTTCTGTGAGCAGTAATAACCTCGCCTCACAGTAATGTAAATTGGCAATGTATATATTGTTGGACATGTGTATATTTATGTGCACATCTCAATGCAACAAGAAATAAGAACCTCGCCTTTCAGTAATGTAAATTGGCAATGTATATATCGTTGGAAATGCATATATTCTTGTTCACATCTCAATGCACATCATTGTGGGATGCGTGGGATTTATGGAAAGTTATCGCTATCGTGTTACCATCACTGTTACTTGGTGTCAAATTATGAGATTCTGAGCAATTAGCTTGTTGGTTGAAAGAAGAGAGACTCTTTCTCTTTAGATTGGATGATACATCGATCATCTAGCAAGGAAGATGTCTTACAATGAAATTCCTACCAAGAACAAGCAGATATTGATCTATGTATCTCTATAAATGGACTTGGATGATCAAGACACAAAAAACCTATCCTTCCTTCCAGATAACACTCAGAATGGCCTCAAAACATTTATTTGTATTGACCCTCCTGTTAGGGTTTCTGTTAATAGAATCAATACATGCTTGAGTTGAATCCATAGAGTTCATAGGTTATGGTGAAGAAAAACTCTCAAATGTTGTGGTCGTGGGAAATGACTTTTGCGATACCTGTTTAAAGCATCAAATCTCGCAGGAAATTAACCATGTCATAACTACTGCTCTGGTAGCCCTAGAGTGCAGGTTAAAATGCAATACAAGAGCATCAGTTACTGTAGGAGAGAGTGATGAATATAGGGATTTCAGTGTGGAGGTTCCCTCGCTTAAAAGTAGAGCCAAGATGGCCAAATAAGGTGTCGTTCCTCGGTTGATTGAGCTTCTTAGTAGTGCATAAACAAGCATGGTAGAGCAATCATTGGCGATTTTGGAGGCACCTTCCACATTTTCAGAAAGTCGGTCTGCCATACTTGGTCATACCTTAGCCGTACCCAGTATTGTTAGAAGCTTGTTGGCAGTGTCCGATACTGCAACTGATTATGCAGTTGGGATTCTATTAGGAGTCTACTTCAGTTTTGCAGAAGAAGAGCTTCAAAGAGATCTTGTAGAGATGTTTGAGGCAACATCATGAGACATTCTCCCCGGACGGTCCTGTGTGGACTAGTAGGGGGGAATGTAGACTTCATCATGACATGCCACAGATGGTCAGATGAAGGAGCCAAGACATTGGTTTCACGAGGAAACCTCAATATGTCTTGGGGAACATTTGTTCCATGAGGGAACCTCGATGTGTCCTATAGATGTTTGAGGCAACATCATGAGACATTCTTCCCAGAGGGTCCTGTATGGACTAGTAGGAGGGAATGTGGACTTCATACTGACGTGTCTCACATGGTTAGATGAATGAAACAAGACATTGGTTTCATGAGGAAACCTCGATATGTCTTAGGAGACATTGGCTCCATGAGGGAACCTTAATGTGTCCTAGAGAAGACAATGGTTCCATGAGGGAACATCGATATGTCTTAGACATGTCTTCAATGAGGGAACCACGACATGTATAGTATGGACATAGTTCATGAGTAAATCTTAAGGTTGGAAACTTTAGGATATTTGGTTGTCTAGTATACATTCATATACCCAAGAAAAAAAAAGGACCAAGCTAGACCCTTCAGGAATAAAGGGTACATTTGTGGGGATACAGTGAGTCTTCGAAGGCATGTCGGATCTACATCCCTGGTCAGAGATAGATTGAGGTGAGCAGAGATGTTACCTTTGAGGAGGAGGTATCCTTCAGGATATCTAGAGGATCTCACATGGATATTGATAGTGAGATATAGGAAGAGATGGTGCCTTCTCCCCCTCACCCTCCAACAGTTCCTAGGGAGACAGATGAGCCTATTGATCCAAGTGATCTCGTTGATCATGTAGCTCCAGTTGATATTCCCAAAGATATTGCAGTAGGTCAAAATATACCTACATGGGCTTGTCAGACTCTGCAGGAGGCAGAAGGACATGCAACTCCTCATGGTACCTTCTAAGAGAGCAAGAGACCTCAGAGATATTCATGCTATGTCACAGTTATGAGACACATCATTGATCTGATCCTTCCTATTATAAGGAGGCATCTAGTCAGTGAGTATGGAGAGATGCCATGATGGAGGAGTATCATTCCATCATGAAGAATGATGTGTGGGATATTGTTTTAAGACTCGAGGGTAAGTCTGTAGTGACTTCCAAGTGGATCTATAAGATCAAACACACAGTTAACTGAAGCATAGAAGCACAAAGCGAGATTTATTGCTAGAGGATTATCTCGGGTGGAGGGAATAGATTATGAGGAGACATTTTCTCCTATTTCTCAATACACTTCTATCCGTACTATTATTTCCCTTGCAGCATCCATGGGTTGGAGACTACATCAGATGGATGTGAAGACAACCTTTCTCAATGAAGATATTGAGGAAGAAGTATACATCGAGCAACCAGATGGTTTCGTGATACATGAGAAGAAGTCTCATGTGTCCAAGTTGAAGAAGGTCATGTATGGACTCAAGCAAGTACCTTGAGCTTGGTATGCGAGGATTGATGGAAACCTAATGAGTTTGGGCTTCAACAAAAGTGTTGTTGATCCCAACTTATTCTACAAGATTGTTAATGGTGAGTCCTTGATTTTGGTCCTTTGCGTTGATGATTTATTCCTCACTGGTAAAGAGAGCCTTATTATTGAATGTAAGTATGCATTGGCCTATGAGTTTGAGATGAAGGACCTTGGTATGATGCACCACTTCTTGGGACTAGAGGTATGGCAGAGAACTGATGATATCTTCCTGAGTCTGGGGAAGTACAAATTTCATATATTGAAGAAGTTTGGAATGTTGAACTGCAAGCCCATAGCTACACCAATGGTGATGAATATGAAGAAACTAAGTGTGTCTTCTTCTAATTCCAACGAGATTGGTCTGACCCTGTACAGACAACTGATTGGATCATTGATGTATCTAGTTAACACCAGACCAGATATTTTATATGCAATGAGTGCACTTAGCCAGTTTATAAGTCAACTGAGACAAACACATTGGATTATTGCAAAGCATGTGTCGAGATACCTGCGAGGCACCGTTGGACATGGTATGAGATATACTTCCAGTATTGACATGAGATTGCAGGGATATATTGACTCTGATTGGGCAGGGATCCCAGTGAACAGGAAGAGCACCTCTGGGTGTTGCTTCACTTTGGGATCTACCATGGTTTCTTGGTGTAGCAGGAAACAAACTTATGTGGCTTTGAGCACCGTAGAAGAATAGTACATTGCATTGAGTGTGGCAGTCCGTGAAGTAGTGTGGCTTCACAAGATCCTTACAAATTTATTTGGACATGTGTTGGATTCCACCGTTATTCATTGTGATAACTAGATCTATGTGAAGATCTCAAAGAATCCAGTGTTTCATGACAAATCAAAACACAACGAGATCAAGTACCATTACATCCGAGACATGGTGCAGAGGAAGGCAGTACCGGTGCAGTACCTTCCTATAGATGAGTAGGTTGTTGATGTTCTTACCAAACCCCTTACCAGGATGAAGTTCAAGTACTTTCGTGACAAACCTGGTGTGGCAGAGAATGCCTCCCTCGTTGAGAGGGAATGTTGATGTTTTCAGTTTCCTGAGACATTCTCTAGATCATACTCCTTTTTTACTAAGTTGAGTTGATCTATGAGGACATTTATCCGAGAGGGATAAGTGGGTTTGGTCTTATATCCCAACGTCCCTTCTGGAGAGCACATGAGGACAAGTCCCTTATGGAGAGAACATGAGGACATGTCAAGGGAGTTGACCTTGATGTTACACACTATGGGGAGTTGACCCTAGTGTTTCTAGAGGGAGTAGCCTCTAGAAGTCTAGATCTTACTCCTTTGTGACTGAGTTGAGTTGATATGTGAGGAAACTTATGCGAGAGGGATAAGTGGGTTTGGGCTTATAGCCCAACGTCCCTTGTGGAGAGAACATGAGGACATGTCCCTTGTGGAGAGAACATGGGGACATGTCAAGGGAGTTGACCTTGATGTTACACACTATGGGGAGTTGACCCTAGTGTTTCTAGAGGGAGTAGCCTCTAGAAGTCTAGATCATACTCCTCTGTGACTGAGTTGAGTTAACCTGTGAGGACACTTATCTGAGAGGGATAAGTGTGTTTGGGATTATAGCACAATGTCCCTTGTGGAGAGCACATGAGGACACGCCCCTTGCGGAGAGCACATGAGGACACGTCAAGGGAATTGACCTTGACGTTACACACTATGGGGAGTTGACCCTAGTGTTTCTAGAGGGAGTAGCCTCTACAAATCCAGATCGCACTCCTTTGTGACTAAGTTGAGTTGATTTGTGAGGACACTTATTTGAGAGGGATAAGTGGGTTTGGGATTATAGCCCAACGTCCCTTGTGGAGAGAATATGAGGACACGTCCCTTGTGGAAAACACATGAGGACACGTCAAGGGAGTTGACCTTGATGTTACACACTATGGGGAGTTGACCCTGGTGTTTCTAGAGGGAGTAGCCTCTAGAAGTCCACATGGGAGTGCCATGTGTGACAGACATTTTTGCTACAATTTCCCAAGTAAGCATGGGGCAGACCTTCTCCTAGATTGGGTTGCAGACCAAGGGAGATAAGATGCATTTATCACAAAGGTGTACTTGTGGTAAATGATCCCAGGTGTAGTGTAATGTCCCCACTTTGGGACATCATTACATTACAGAGGGTTATGATGACCAGAGTAGCCAGATGGAGGTTATAGCGAGTACAGACATTATTGAGAGGTATTTTGGGGTCTGACTTGCATCTCTCATTCCATTTCATCATTATGATCCATCTCATACAGGTTGGCTATGGTTTCGTTGCATTCTGGCAATTTCCATGATTTTGAGTATTTTGAGCTATAAGTTAATTAAATTCACTGAAAAAGTCATTTTGGGCACAATACTTGGAGGAACCTCTCAGTGTAATAGCTCATTGGAATAGGGAGGAACGGGACTACAGGATAGGATGATGAGAAGTGATTTTCAGTGGCCAGGGAAGCCACTGGGAGAGATAAGGCGCTTTTCAGAGGTAAAAAAGGTTAATTAATTAATTAAAGTGATTTAATTAATTAATTAATAATTAAAAAAGAAAAGTCACTTTGGAGAGACAAGGGGATGAAGGAAGTATAAATAAGAGGCAAGGGCCTCTATTGATTCATTCATGTATGTTTATCATTTTAATATATGGCTTCTAGCTAGAGAGCCCATACCTTGGGGGTTTTGAGAGTTTTGACTTAACAAACCCTAGAGGACGATTCAGTGGTGAAATATTCCACCTAGCCTGTCCCAAGATTGATCTTGGGGATGCAATACTCCCCCACACCATTCTATTTCAGATCTACATCAGTGCAGGAGGGTTCTACACCAGCCATAGGCACAGGAAGAGAGAGGGCACACCATTGAGGGTTTTCCAGCAAGGGGGGGCGCACTTGTGGAGTTAGACTCATTTGTTTTGGTTGAGGAGAAGATATTTCAGGAATTACAAGTATTGGGTTTCCCTTGCAAGTATCATAGCGCCATTCTTGGTTGTTTTCGGTGATATTTTGAAGGAGGATTGATTTGTATTGAGAGTGGGATGATTTCCTAAGAGGAGGGCTCATCATTCTTTGGAGGGTGGCTATATCCAAGGGTCTAGCAGGTTCTTTGACGATTTGATCACTTGGGTTTTCATTGATGTGTCTCGATCTATCATTCTAGTTGTTTGGTGGAGCATTTGGAGGTCTCTAGGAGAGAGGTTGAATTATCTAGGGTTTTAGGCATCCAGGGGGCGCACCAATTCTTGGAGGGAGGCTAGATCCATGGCTTTGAGAGGGATCTTGGCATTTTGAGCACCTGGGTTGTTCTTGAAATTACACAATCTACTATTTGGCATATTCATTGGAACATTTGGGCATCTTTGGCAACATGGCCAAATTGTTGAGGTTATTCAGTGTTCTAGCAGGGCGTGACATCTTCCAGCTTGGGGGTTGACACTTCATACGGCCCAGATCTTTCTTGTATTGGTATTCATGGTGTATTCATATTTTGGAGGCTTATAGTATCTTCTCAGATCATTTTGTAGCAGCTCCTATTATGTTATTTGGAGCCATCTGTTGAGTATTCCAAATTGGCCTCTTCATTGTAGCAGGTTCTTCTATTTATGAATAAAATCAGATCTGAGGCGTTTTGGCTTGTCTATCATATTGTTGATCTTGCATATGGTTGAGGTATGTTTTGATGCTTTATCTTCTTATTTGTTGTTGGAAGAACACATATAAACCATCATTATAACCCTAAGCACAACCTAAAGAATCACTATAAGCAAAGTGTTTGACGAAATGCCACAACCAGTAAAAGTTTTAAAATACACCCAAAACTGTGTTGTTCCTGGCATAATGGATTGTGAACTTTACACATAGTCCTTCCTTGATCATTATAAGGAATAATATGGACTCGAGGTGCTTGAGGTGATTTCCACGTGTCAGTCAACATCGATATGACATTCACTCACAAGGGTGTACCTATGGTGAACAACCCTCGTGTGGTCTTTGTCCTAGTCATGGTGATTTGACAAGGAATGATAAAGACTCAAAATGCTAGATGTTATCACATGCGGACCCAAGATGAGACTGGTCTCAAAGAGAGTTAGTTGGCTCAGAGGGAGAACCACAAGGGGAGTTTCCCCTCGATTCAGGTGGGAAAGAGACATCTCCAAGGACCGATAGAAAAGTGTCATGATTCTAGGGAGAAGTTTGTATACTTCAGAGACAAACTTGGCATGATGAAAAATGTCTCCCTCATTGTTGATGTTTGGACAACATCGGGAAGACATTCTATTAGATTAATAATTAATAATATAATTATTGATTATTAAATAATATATTTAATAAGTAATAATAATAATAAATAGTTACTTATTATCCAAGGGACACATCCTTTCATGGATGGTCACCATATGTTCTCTATATATGGAACATTCATCTTTGTAATAATATATCAAAATCATATCTCATGTCATATGAAAAATCAACATAAATCACTATTTTTTGTTGTTTAAACATTTTTTAATGCAGAAATGGATTCAACATGATGAAATCCCCCTGGAGCACTCGGATTATATAGAAATAATCACTCAAATCTACGGATCTAACAATTTCTCGCCAGATTTCAGGTAAATGCTCCTGAAAAATATCGTCGGAAAAGAGTCATTTCGTAGAACGTTTAGACTATGTCCTAACATAAAGCCACCAATTTATACATATTTTTGGAATATGTGAAGAACTTAGGCCTTCTACAATGCTCATTATTACTCATCCAATTGACACTATGGTTGAAGATGACAAGAATGCTAAGACTTGTTGATGGTAAGTAATATGAGCCCGACAACAATGTAATTAAGACTATTGCTCATTATTACTCATCCAATTGACACTATGACAAGAATGTTGGAACTTGTTKATGGTAAGAAATATGCACCCGACAACAGTGTAATTAAGAGTATTGCATGACAAGTGAAATCTAATTGATGTTGAACTTTTTCCTCGCAATGAATGTATGGGTTTCATGAACCATCCATGAAATGATGTAAGTGCATATTGTTTKCCCTACCCATTGGAGCTTCACTTGCTGAAATTTTATTTCCATGTGCATTTACATCTAAGAGAGTTCCTCTCAATGCATCTATGATGGTAGGAAAGCTTTTCAAGAATCAATTCTTTGTATAAAGTATCATGAAGGGAGAAAGTTAAGTAAATGTTTTTGTTTGCATTTATTCATGTAGCTTTGCTTTATAGTTATTTGTACTTTTAATTAGTTTATTTGTGTAAAATTTTGAGCAACTAATGAGTCAACAATACTTATTCTCTTCTCTTGATTATACTCTTAGTTGAAGCTTAAATCATGAAATGTTTGCTTTTGACTATGCAACCCACCCTAGTTTTCTTTTCAACCTCATGAGGTCCCTATAAACATTTGGTTGGAATCAAAATATTTGTAACACATTATTCAATACACATTGTATTGGATTGAATTTTGTCTTCCATCATAATTGTGAATTACCTAACAAAGGGAACTAAAAGGATCCATTCCATTCTCATTTTTCTTTTAGTTTTGACATTAAGTTGTTTATTCTCTATACACTACTTAAAATGATCCATTCTCATTTTTCTTTTAGGTTTGACATTAAGTTGTTTATGCTCCATACACTACTTACAAGCCATATATAGTATTGCTCCTTGTTTTCATTTAGTTGTTTCTTTAGTGATATTTTCTTCGTTCAAGTGTGGTTACCATGTTTGTGAGTTCACAAAACATTTGCTCATAATTCTAGGTTTAATGATACCAGGAGTTCTAATTTTGGGATTCCTGTGATAAACTTAATGGTGATATCTTCCCCAGCAAACGGATTTTCCATCCCTTCATTTTGGACCGATTGTAGGTGAATTTATGCCCGCATGTAAAAGAGGAGAAAGTCGGATGATTTGTAATGAGGCCATCAAGATAGGTTGGAGTGGTGAATCTAGCAATGACATGATTGAACCAATTCCTTCGTCATCTTAAGAACCTAGTTTTTGCATGAGTTAATTCGTGAGCAAAGGAGGGTGTTGATTCATGAGATGACTTCTGACACCATTCAACGAGGCTTAGCAGAGGGTGGGTCATGAGCCACGGGTAGAGGAGGTTTCATGAGTAGATGAGGGTGGGTCACGAGCAGAGGAGGATCGTGACCTGAGTTTGTTCGCAATCTGAGTTTATTTTTTAGCAGAGGAGGGTTCACAATCTAACTTCTGATTGTGGTCATGAGAAGAGCAGTGTCCTAGCAGGTTCAAACAGAGTCGGGGTCACAATCACAGGAGGGTTCCAGCATATTCGGGGTTGCGAGCAGAGTCATGGTTCCAGTCGAGTCGGGATACAATGGATTTTTCTTATAGATTGGAGTCTGTGACCACAAAAAATGTTGCTAAGTATGAGGCCTTACTTCTAGGACTTGAATTGTCTTCGAAAATGGGTATAAAAGTATTTCTAAGTCATTGGGTACTCTTATCTCATAGTGTTAAAAGTCAAGAATCAATCCTTATCGATCAATCCATGCATGTAGAGAAGAAACCCTTGAAAAAAATTTGAGCCATTGGATGTGGTTTATCTGATGGATCCATCACTATTCACGGGGATGGGATTTATTGCACCCCCTCCCTCCTCCTCACACACTCACTTTATTTGTGGACTGTTATAACCCTATAATTTATAGGATCAACTGGTGACTGAAATGTTATCTCTTTAGTGTTTTTGTTTGTCAAATGATTTTTCATTCTGCAAATAATTTGAGAAAAGAAAGAAAAAGAAAAAGA
>SNQJ01S0032343.1:108985-149506 GCA_010110895.2 Picea sitchensis
CTAATGAAATCATCAAATTCCTGGATTCTAAAACCAGAGAGGAGTTGGAAGAGCTTAGAATTGATGATAGAACGGAGACCATCCTTGAGGTCAAGAGAGTCTTGACCAAGAGAGGACTGATGCTACAGCTGGAAGAAAAGGTTTGGGCTATGGACCTAGGGGTACAAAGGTTTTTCATCAATATCGAGGCTCTACAGAAGAAAGGTCTTCCTGGTTTGAAGGTGATAAATGACAATTTGGTGATGCTCCCCGATTACAAAAAGAGACTAGCCGATGTGGCTAAGGATAGTTCTAAATTTCAGGAATTCAAGGCAATATCACGGGCAAGGAATTCCTATATGCACTACAGTTGGACATCATCATACAGCACGAGATCCGGTACATCTTCATCACCAAGCCTACTTTTGTCAAGTACACAGAGATGGATGAAGTCTACCGAAGATTACTCAAAGTCGGTGTTCCCAGTCATCTTCAATGGGAAGAGCTTTGTGACTTGATCGAGTAGTCGATGAGCTATCCCAGCCCAGTCAGCTATCCAGTCAGACGAGGTCATGTAGAGGCCTCACCAACGGTTCACCCAGAAAACGGCATGAAGTTTCGACACATCATCAAACAGTTTCCTAGATTTTTGTAATTTGTTAAGTTAGTTAAGCTAAAAATAGATTTACCACATCCTGATCTTTAATGACAGGATCGTTTGTAATTTTGGGTTATAAATACTTCACTTTTCAAAGTATTAGGGGTTGATATTTATGCCCTGCAAGTTATCAGACTGTAATATTTTTCAATATATCTTCCATTAATAAAAAGAGGCATTTTCACAGGATTCCTACGTGTATTCACTGGTGATGTTTTCCTTTATAAGTTAAATGTTATTCTCTCTTAGTTATCACACTATTTTCTAAATCTAATCTTGAAAGTAACGAATGTTTCAGGATTTATCTTTGTATACCCTATTTCTGACTTTAAATATTTTAGTGTTTCTTCTTCTGATTTTACGATAAAGAAATTCTTAATTGTTTATTTGTTGTATTTGACATTCTCTCCTTTTATGTTATTCCTCATTTATGCTACTAAAAGAATCCAACGATTACATTATCTCGCCCTGTGAAAGGTTTCTTTGTTTTTTGGTTAGATTTCATTTCATGATACAGACCCCATAGCCCAACGGATGTGTAAATCTCTCTCAGCCAACCCAATGAAAACTACAACAAACAAAACCAATATATTTTATTTACCTAGCCTAATATTTTAAATTTGAAACATATCTAAATCATACAAAGAGATCCCTCTCTGAAGCTGGTAGGGCTAGATCCCAGCTTCGAAGTGGTTGGATAAGGTTACCTCCCGTAGATTTCTTCTTTTCTGACAACCTCTAGGAAATTTACAGAGCGTTAACATGGACCATCATATTTTCTTGGGTGGGATGAATGATGACTATTTGCAGCCCTCCCTTTTCTCCACCATATGAAATAAATAATCTCTCAACATTAGATTCATTGGGGTCAATGAGATTCATTTAAAACTACCACTATGATAGAGAACCAAGAAACCCCCTTCCTCCACTAATTTTACACAAAAT
Organism: Picea sitchensis; assembly: GCA_010110895.2. NCBI lineage: Eukaryota > Viridiplantae > Streptophyta > Pinopsida > Pinales > Pinaceae > Picea > Picea sitchensis. Next base: position 110,568 of record SNQJ01S0032343.1, read on the forward strand.
TATTATCTTTCTAGTTGATAGAACTTGACCCTCTTTGCATAGGGGTGTACTTCTTACCAAGGCCTTGTCAAATATGAATGAAAACAATGCATTGTATAGTTTGTGGAGGAAAAAATGCTTGCCTGCAAACATCATTTGATTTCCATGAGAGATATGGTCAATTTTAGGCTATGAAAATTTAGGTACAGGTTAGTATTTAGTAGACTTAGATCTTCCTTAAAGGATTTCTTGAATAACAGAGAAGACTGGGAGAATTTTGCAATGTGGATTTGTGGGCAGAGTTTCACTATGAAAACTACAACCACAATGTTCTCCCACTATGATATGTTCTGGCTCTTGAAAATTGAGACAAATGATCCTCGTGACTAGACATAAAAGATAGAGTCTGTTTCATGTTTGAAGCACCAAAATTCAATTTCTAAGCACATGAACATGGTCCATGTTCATGAATTTGATTTTGGTTGTGTGCTCTTCATGGGGATGAATGAACTATGTCACATGTAGCTCCAATCCTTATCAACAATATCCTAAAATGGATTTGTGATTGGTGGATTGGAGAGAGAGCATTGTCTAGTTGAAATTTGCATAGAAAACAAACCAAAAAAACCACAAAAAATATTTTCCTCACTAGTTTCTGGGATTCAAACTACTCTATGTCTTGTGTACGAATTCTAAATGACATGCCATTAGCATCAATAGACCCAAAGGAATTTCCAATGACTTGATGCATGATAGCTTTTGATGCTTTCTAATGTTTTTTTTAACGCGAAATGGGAAACTTGGCATCTTAGTGGGAATTTTTTAATGTTGCATTTGTGTACTTATAGAGGTAAAAATTGAATTTTGTTAGCTCCATGATGTTCAGTGACCTTAAAAAACATATTTGAGCCAATCCTTACCTTCAGGAAGATCATTCAACCTATATACACAATTTGGCATAAAGTGAGTCCCACCGTGTTTTCATACTTCTACAGCCATGAAATTTATTCTATCAACTCCAACATGATTAATGGCCTCAAAAACCCTATCTAATCCACTCTCTACACCTAAATTACTCATTTGGCCTAAAAATGTAATTTCACCGGAGGTGGGCCTTGGGAAAAAAACATTTTTCACATGTGTACAACTCTAAATCATATTCTATCAGCTCCAACATGATCAATGATCCTAATAAACATGTTTGATCCGCATCCTACATTCAATTGTGTCTTTTGTTTGATTGGTAAAATTTGGCTCGAGGTGGGCCCCACGAGCAAAAGGCCAGTTTTGCATAGTGAACCTTTTTAAGTGACAATGTTGGCTCCTTCTGTGGGATGGATCCTCCTTGTGAGGTTCTAAGAACTGAGCTCTAAGTGAGTAAACCAATACCTTAATTCATTGGGCTATGGAATCAAAAATTGTGTTATGGAGTCAAAATTGGACTATGGAGCCAAAACTTTGCTTCTTCTCAAACTTTGCCTTTTAGGACAACAAAAGATCTTGTTGGAAATAATGTTGAAAAACAACTAGATGCTAGAAAGACTAAAAGGAAAATGTAGGGAATTGACTAAGAAAAATGAAAAATCTACCTACCTAATCCAATTGATAAGTGGGCCTACAAGGTGTCGTGGCACCACCAATGGAACCATGTATGTAGTTTGATAATGATATGAGACCCAAGCATGAAGAGGGTTGATAGGATGGTGGATGGAAATGGGGTTTGGAATGCAAAAGGATAGGGAAATACATCTCCAATGGCCACAAAATTTTCCCAAGAAGAGCAAGCACTACTTGAGGCACATACAAAATTATAACAACATTGGGAAACCTTGAAAGCATAATTGAAATGAGTGATAACAGATGAAAAGAATGAGTGAATTACCCATTTCCAATATTTGTTTTTTTGTTGTTTTTGTGGAGTGTCTCCTTCATCCATGCTCTAATTTAGACTTCATGAAGGATCACTTCTTCAATTCATTTGGGCTCAGAAGTAAGTGCAATAAAAAAAAATAGACTTTCTCTTAAGTACCAAATTATCACTTTTTATTTGTTGTCAAGATATACAAACAACTCTGTCATCTTCGTCTTCTTCACGATTATGGTTTTCATTAAAAAAAATAATGCTCATTTTCTTGGAAATATGAGATCCTTGTATCTTTCCAATTTTCAATCTCATGCTAACGCTCTTTTTCCTCTCTATCATTATTGTATAGAAAATACAAATGCCCATGGAGAGGGTCTCTTTTTCTTTGATGATCATTCCCATCAAAAAACACAAGATCTTTATCATCAAGTGAAGGAATCATTGTCAATGCCTCCCCTTTTCAATAGATGGTTGATTATACTCCTCCATGTAAAAACCAAGATCAAATGAAGTTTGAAAATTATTTAAAATCACATCAACGTGATCAATTGATTTACCAAATGGTTCATTATTCTCAAAGTCTTTGTGCTCGGACCCACAATCTTCTTGACCTTCATCCTTTAAGTTAAAATCAATGTCTAATGAAGGCTAGATGATCCATAAACGAAATGCTTATAGCCTATCTATCTCACCAATGTGGAATCCTCTGCAATACAACTAAAATCATAACTCTCACTAACTTATGGAAGCTCGACCAGCTGAGCCAAAGTCGAGTCAAACAATTGAAAGGAAAGTGAATAGGTGAAGGAAATTCAAGTCAACCAATCAACATGCAAGTCAACTAAGTGAAGGCAAGTCAATTCAACCAATAGACATGCAACTCAATTAGGTGAAGGAAAGTTGACCAAATGTTCGGTCAACCAAGGGTTATGAATCAACCACAAGAAAACCCAGTCGAATATAGGGTATATCTAGTCGAATAGTAAATTCTATTGACCAAATAAAGAAAATGAAATTGACTTGGGCAGAATGATTCAAGTAACCAGGAAACCAAATTCTCAATGGATGGTTTCAGACGACCAACAATGGAGATAATGCACAAAGGGAGAATTTGATTTCCAGTAATGAAGGAAAGCATTTGAGGGGAGAACTGGACAACCAAAAATAAATAAATAAAGTCTGAAGGTGAATTTTCTAATCAACAACAAAAAAAAATCCATCCAGGGGTGAATTAGGTAACGAGTGAAGAAAAATGATTTATTTGGATAGTGGGCAAATAAAAAATTCCCAAGCAATAATAGAATATTGAGTATGGTTTGTATATGGCATGTGGGAAAAGGAAAAAAACCCAACAATGTTTATAACGTGATGCAAGACCATTGGACAAGGTATGGACACTGAATAGCAGTGAAATCGACTCTAGGAGTGAGAGAAAATCCCCAATGACTCTTAAAATGAAATTAGCAACCCCCAAGTAAATAACAATGGTTCGGGAAGGAGGGCCATCAATTTACAACTACCAAATGGATGTACGGGTGTGGTTAAATAGTGGCTGGTCTGTGTAGTGTAGTCATAGAGGTAATGGGGGGGTCGAAGGACCCATAGTGATGATAGTGGAGGTCATTCAATGTAAGGTGGAGTAGGTCCACTATATTATTAAATAAGGCCCACTATGGTAGTTAGAAATATTAGTGTGAACATAATAGATGTAAGATGACTTATTAGAAGGTTCCTCCCCTAGAATGTTCTTAGGTGGTTGGTTGCACTATATAAAGGGGTTCAATAAATGTAATGTAATTCAAGAAGAAAGTATTGTATTTGGAGCGGTAATTCATTAGGAGGTTTCCCCCTCAAAGAGCCAAGTGAACAAGAGAGGATCCCTTCCATAATAGGATCTATTGTATGGTGTTTCCCTACCTCAAGGGTTTTCTATAATAATAAAGTGTGGGTTTTCTATATTTCTCTTGGATATTTTGTGGTGATTGTATTTGCAAAACTTTGGTACTTAACAATTGGTATCAAAGCACTTTCTTCGGCCACAAAAATGGGCAATTTTAATTTTTTCCAGATTCTTGAAGAAGAAAAAGAGGGTCGGGACACTCTGGACAATTACTTTAGTTTTTGGTGCAGAAATTGCAGAAACTACTTATAGATCTGAGTTCCTCTTAGAAAAACAACCAATTTCAAAAAATAAAATTGTCTGAAATGGAGTCCAAGAAGTGAAGTTATCGGTATTTTAAAATCTACAATTTTCCAGGGTTTTCCACAGATGGCCACACAATTTCGCAAATTTTTGTAGCACATGGGGCTGAATTTTCCCAAACAAATTACAGATCTAAGTTCCTCTTTCAAAAATATCCCATTTCAAAAAAAATCATCTGAATCAGAGCTCCAGAAGGGAATATATCATTGATTTAAAATCAACCATTTTTTCGTGTTTTTCATGACAACGACGAGACTACAGAGCTCATACCTTTTGATAGGGTGTTCATATCGTTATAAGATCAATTCCATTGGATAACACCTTTTAAAAAAATTATTTTGGTATATTATATCTAGTGTTTCCAATGGCTACTTGCTTTCAACTCCTCATGAAACTTCAAAGGAGGTTAGAAGACCTCAAGACAGTGATCACACTTGCAAGGCAGGAGAGGTATATTATGGATGAATATCATCAAGAAGCATAAGTTTGGTATGATTTGGAGGTTGGTTGTGATGATTGATATATGGATATTTGTCATTTCTGGGATGACGACAACTTCCATATTATATTTTATGACTCTACTCTACCTCATGTAGAGCCCATCCTAGAGAGTACACAAGAGCCTTCTCTGCATATTCTTCTTCATTTTTATTATTCTTCAGTAGTAGTGGATGAATTTTTGGTCGGTTCTACATATTTCGATCCACATGACCAGTTTCGATCTTTGGAGCATCATTTTCAATTGGCTATGGTGTTCTGATATCTTTAGCGTGGATTTCACATGATCACTTGGAAAATGGACCTAGGTTTACAGTGGCGGTTGGACTACTTCGATATGGTGGCTCGCATTCTTACATGGGACCATGGTTCTCCATCCTACTTTAGCATTATGGTCCACACTTATCCATGGGACCCTGGTATATGATTTTACACCCTCATAACAAGTGTTGAGGACAAAGATTTCATAAATGGGATGGAATGTAGTGTAGCTAGAGAGGTAATGGGGGGGTAGAGGGCCCATAGTGATAATAGTGGAGGCCATTCAATGTAAGGTGGAATAGGTCCATTATATTATTAAATAAGGCCCATTGTGGTAGTTAGATATACTAGTGTGAACACAATAAATGTAATAAGACTTATTAGAAGGTTCCACTTCTAGAGGATTCCTCCTCTAGAATGTTCTTAAGTGGTTGGTAGCACTATATAAAGTGGTTCAAGAAATGTAATGGAGGTCAAGAAGAAAGTAATGTGTTTGGAGAAATATCTCATTAGGAGGTTGACCTCTCGAAGAGGCAAGTGAACAAGAGAGGATCCCTTCCATAATAGGATCTATTGTATGATGTTGCCTACCTCAAGGGTTTTCTATAATAATAAAGTGTGGTTTTTCTATATTGCTCTTGGATATTTTATGGTGATTTTATTTGTTGAACACTTTGGTACCTAATAGTCCGGCTTACTGTTTCATGTTAATGTTTTGGTAGTTGTGGGAGGTATTAACCTCCAAGTGTAACCTTTGTACTTAGAATAGAATATTCCATAAGTAAGAGAACCATTAAACATACATGTGAAAACCCTAGAAGAGAATTCGGCCCAAAGAGAATAATAATAAATTATTAAAAGGCTCCAGAAAGTGAGGTCAGCCCCACATGAATAAAAACCTTGACAGACTAGTATAAATAGAGGCTAGGCACTCCTCATTTGGATACACTCTCACTCAGCAGAAGGAGGGCGCAATTCTGAGGAGCAACAACTACAGTTGCAGCAGAAGGAGGCACAAGTTTTGATAGGGTGGTGCAGCAATTATCGTGGTGTAATCTCAGTCTTTCTGGTATCTCTCTTGTGTGCTTCTCTTGGTAAAGGTACACTTATATTAGTAGAGGTACGTTCTCTTGGTATCGTTTTGTTGTTGCAGCAATGGTGTTTTTGGTTATGGTTTATTTGTTGGTTCTAGTGTGAACTTGTCGGAATCATTCTATCTAAGAGAAGGTTAGTATGCTCGGGGGTGGCATAGTGAATACCTATGGTTGGGTGACAGTGATGTGACCTTGGTTAAATGAGCATAAAAATTTTAACATGGAAGCAGAGTCAGTTTCTTTCTTAACAATATAATTGCTGGAAGGAATATCCTCAATTTCCCCATTGTCAATATCATTGAGCACTTACTGAACCCATCAAGAAGGTCGCCTAAGTAGGGTGCATCTTTCCCCCGGATTAGATCTCCAAAATTTTGAAATTTAGGGTTTCCTCATAAAACCCTAGGTCTGCAGTACCATTTGCAGTTGCTTCATGCCAATTGCAGTGCCAGTTACAACACCAGTTGTAGTGTCAGTTACAGCTCCAACTGCAGTACTAGTTGCAGTTACTCTAGCCCGATAAAGTTTTTGATAACTCATTGTGCAACTTGTTGAAAGGATGCGAAAATTATTCTTACCCTAGCACATCTCCGGCTATCTTTAGATTGCAAGTTGGAGCACTTTGAAATTTTTGGGCTCGTCATTACTTACCATTGTTGTCGAATGGTGTTGTTGCCTACCACTATTTTCCACTATTGTTGGGGGAATGTACTTGTATATGTTTGAACTGTATCACTAACTTGAGGGTGTTTGCAGGAGAAGGGATCTTTTGTCCAAGCAAAAATCGTAGATCCAGAGGGATCTCAGATCCAACGCATCTAGAGGAACAACACACTCCAAGTTTGATTGTTTTGATATGCCTCTAGATATTATGGAATTATTGTGATCTTATGAACATCTAGTTGTATCTTGATCTATTGAAGTTATGATTACCATACTAACCTTTGGTCAAAGTTAAAGTTATAAGCTGACTTTAGTCAAAGTATTAGATCGATTAAGGTTGAGATTTTAGAGTTTATTTGCATTATATTCTCTAACTCATATTTCTGTCAAGAAAGCATATTGTCTTAGTATAGGGGACATCTTGAAGAGAATACTTGTCATCTTGAGTGAAGGAGACTCAGAAGAAAAGCAAAAACACTCGTTCTTGAAGATAAGACTTCAGGTTCTAGGTTTGATTGATTAAATTAATAAGTTTCCAATTTTCACATATCAAGTTTGATAATTGCTACATTACAAGTAAACACTATAGTTGTGACAACAATCCTTGGAAGGTTCTATTACCACTAGATACAAAGAAGCATGTGAGTATTATTGGCATAAATTCTTATTGTACTTGTTTGCAAGATGAACTAACATCTCCTCTAGGATATATTTCTTGTTTTTCTTCTAGGCAGGTCACCTTGGTAATGTTATACCATGAAATTGTTTGTTATTCTTGTTAACATAGATATGTTCTTATGAAAATGCTTTTATACTTTTTTCTCTTGTTGCTCTTGTCTTGAGCAAGTTATCTTGTAAATTCCATGGAGGTTACCATGGAGATATTGTTGTTCTTGTTTCTTGTTCCAGGCAAGTCACAAGTGATAACTCTAAGGGGAGCCATAGTGAAAATTGCAAAAGGAAACATATTAGATGGTCTCTAGTTTGAGACATGGAGTAGACTATGCAGATAAGAAGTTGTATACATGACCATATGCATCTATTTACCAAAGAAAAAGAGGACGAAGTTAAAACCTTTTGGAAAGAAAGGTACCTTTGTGAGATACATAGTATCTCATATGGAGATTGATTACAAGGAACAGAAGGATTCAAATATGACCAAACAGATCCCTCTAGTTCAGTTGATCACTCTTTAGATCATTAGGAAGAGTTAGTAGAGCCAGAAGGGCCTACCTAGAATCATTGCAGTAACCAGGAAGAGACCAACATGGTCATGTGACACTTTGTAGGATGCAAAGATATATAACATTAATGAGGCATATCATGAAGAGAAGATGGATCCACCAGTGGTGAGGCAAGCGACCCCACCAAGTACCATCTCAGAAGGGGCTAGAGTTCAAAGGGATTCAACCCTCACAATCCAATAGGGAGGAGAAACCTCTCCAAGAACATTCATAGGAGACTTCAGAGTAAATCATCACAAACAGAGGGAGTAGATGGCTCTAAAGATTATATAGACTCAGAGGGAGTCAAGCTTTAGAGGGAGCATGGAGACTCAGAGTGAGTCTGATCTCAGAGAGATTTAGTGGCTTAGAGACTTTCATTCAGAAATCATTCCTCCTCGGATTCATATGGGAGAGAGATATGTCTTCCAGGACTGACATACAAGTGCCATGAGTTGAGGAGGAAGCCAGTCAGGAGGAATGGGATATGGATATTTTCCTTGGTTCCGAGACCAGAAGGGAAGTCAGTGGTGATTTCCAAGTTGATATACAAGATCAATCATGTTGCAGATAACAATATAAATATGTACAAATGTTGATTTATGGCCAAAAGATTCTCCCAGCAAGAGGGAGAATATTATGATGAGACACTTTCTCCAGTCGCCAGAAGAAGCGTACATAAAGAAACCACAAGGTTTTGAGACACATGAGAAAGAGTCTCATCTCTGCAGATTGAATATGGATTTGTATGGGCCTAAGCAGCCACCCAAGGCATGATATGCTAGATCGGACAGTTTCTAGATGAGCTTGAGCTTTACCTAGAGTAAAGAAGATTCCAACCTTTACTAAAAGGTTGTGGATGTTTGAACAGTGATATTACTGTTATATGTGGATGACTTGTTTCTAATAGAGAATGAGAAGCTCATTGTTGAGTGCAAGAGAAATCTGGCGTCAAATTCGAGATGAAAGACCTGGGTATGTTGCATTATTTCTTGGGTTTGGAGGTGTCACAAAAACCGGATGAGATTTTTATGTGCCAAGGAAAATATGTTGTAGACATTCTGAAGAGATTCAGAATGATGGATTGTAATTCCATGCCTACATCGATGGTGATGAACTTGAAGTTATTAAGTGATGCATCTTTAGAGACATTGGATGCCACCATGTATAGACATATGGTTGATTTGTTGATGTACTTAACGAACAGAAGGCCATATATAGTATAGTTTTTTATTCATTGGCAGATGTACTTAACAAACACAATGCCATATGTACTTAACAAACACAAGGCTAGATGTACTTAATGAACACAAGGTCGGATGTACTTAACGAACACAAGGCCAGACAAATGATTGATTCATTGATGTATGAATGAAAACAATGCATTGTATAATTTTTGGAGGAAAAAATTCTTGGTTGCAAACATCATTTGATTTCCATGAGAGCTATGGTAAATCTTAGGCTATGAAAAACTAGGCACATTTTAGTCTCCGGTAGACTTAGATCTTCCTTAGAGGATTTCTTGAATAACAGAAAAGACTGGGAGATTTTTTCAATGTGGATTTGTGGGCAAACTTCCACTATGAAAACTACAACCACAATGTTCTCCCACTATGATATGTTCTAGCTCTTGAAAATTGATACAAATGATCATCATGCCTAGACAGAAAAGATAGAGTTAGTTTAAGGTTTGAATTACCAAAATTCAATTTCTAAGCACATGAACTTGGCCCATGTTCATGAATTTGATGTTGGTTGTGCTCTCTTCATGGGGATGAATGAAATATGTCACATGTAGCTCCTAGCCTTATCATCAATCTCCTAAAATTTATTTGTGATTGGAGAATTGGAGAGAGAGCATTGTCTAGTTGAAAATTGCATAGAAAACAAGCCAAAAATAACACAAAAATATTTTCCTCATTAGTTTCCGAGATTCAAACTACTCTATGTATTTTGTACAAATTCTAAATGACATGTCATTAGCATCAATGCATATTAGACCCAAAGGAATTTCCAATGACTTGTTGCATGATAGTTTTTTATGCCTTTCTGATGTATCTTTTAACACGAAATGGGAAACTTGGCATCATAATGGGAATTTTTTGATGTTGCATTTGTGTACTTCTAGAGGTAAAAATTGAATTTTGTTAGCTCCATGACATTTAGTGACCTTAAAAAATATATTTGATCCAATCCTTACCTTCAGATAGATCATTCAATCTATATACACAATTTGGCATAAAGTGAATCCCACCATGTTTTCATACTTCTACAACCATGAAATGTATTCTATCAACTCCAACATGATAAATGGCCTCAAAAACCCTATCTAAGCCACTCTCTACACCTAAATTACTCATTTGGCCTAAAAATATAATTTCACTTGAGGTGGGCCTTGGGAAAAAACCATTTTTCACACATGTACAACTCTAAATCATATTCTATCAGCTCCAACATGATTAGTGATGATACTAAACATGTTTGATCCACTTCCTACATTCAATTATGTCTTTTGGTTGATTTGTAAAATTTGGCTCGAGGTGGGTCCCACGAGCAAAAGGCCAGTTTTGCATAGTGAACCTTTTAAGTGAAAATGTTGGCTCCTTCTGTGGGGTGGCTCTTCCTTGTGAGGTTCCAAGAACTGGGCTCTAAGGGAGTAAACCAATACCTTAATTCATTTGGCTATGGAGTCAAAAATTGTGTTATGGAGTAAAAATTGTCCTATGGAGCCAAAACTTTGCTTCTTCTCGGACTTTTCCTTTTAGGACAACAAAAGATCTTGTTGGAAATAATTTTGAAAAACAAATAGATGCTAGAAATACTAAAAGGAAAATGTAGGGTATTGACTAAGAAAAATGAAAAATCTACTTACCTAATCCAATTGATAAGTGGGCCTACAAGGTGTTGTGGCACCACCAATGGAACCATGTATGTAGTTTGATAATGATATGAGACCCAAGCATGAAGAGGGTTGATAGGATGGTGGATGGAAATGAGGTTTGGAATGCAAAAGGATAGGGAAATACATATCTAATGGCCAAAAACATTATATAAGGCACAAACAAAATTAGAACAACATTGGGAAACCTTGAAAGCATAATGGAAATGAGTGATAACAGATTAAAAGAATGAGCAAATTACCCATTTCCGATATTTTTTTTGTTGTTGTTTTTGTGGAATGTCTACTTCATCCATGCTCTAATTTGGACTTCATGAAGAATTACTTCTTCAATTCATTTGGGCTTTAGAAGTAAGTGCAAAAAAAATAAAATAGACTTTCTCTTAAATACCAAATTATCACTTTTCATTTGTTGCCAAGGTATACAAACAACTATGTCATCTTTGTCATCTTCACGATCATGGTTTTAATTAAAAAAGAAATCCTCATTTTCTAGGAAATATGATATCCTTGTATCTTTCCAATCTCCAATCTCATGCTAACGCTCTTTTTTCTGTCTATTGTTGTTGTATAGAAAATACAAATTACTATGGAGAAGGTCTATTTTTCTCTTATGATAATTCCCATCAAAAAGCACAAGATCTTTATCATCATGTGAAGGAATACTTTCCAATGCCTTCCCATTTTCAATAGATGGTTGATTATACTCCTCCATGTCAAAAACAAGAGCAAATGAAGTTTGAAAATTATTTAAAATCACATAAACGTGATCAAATAAAGAAATGATTTACCAAATGGTTCATTATTCTAAAATTCTTTGTGCTCGGACCCGCGATCTTCTTGACCATAATCCTTTAAGTTAAAATTAGTGTCTAATGAAGGCTAGATGATCTGTAAATGAAAGGATTATAGCCTATATGTATCACCAATGTGGAATCCTGTGCAATACAACTAAAATTATATCTCTCACTAACTTATGGAAGCTCGACTAGTCGAGCCAAAGTCGAGTCAAACAATTGAAAGGAAAGTCGAATAGGTGAAGGAAGGTCAAGTCAACCGATCAACCAACAAGACAACTAAGTGAAGGCGAGTCAATTCAACCAATCGACATGCAACTCAACTAGGTGAAGGAAAGTCAGCCATCCGCAGGTCCAGTCGACCAAATTTCTGGTCGACCAAGGGTTATGAATCGACCACAAGAAAACCCAATCGAATATAGGGTGGATCTAGTCAACGAACAAATTCTATCGACCAAATAAAGAAAATGAAATTGACTCAGGCAGAATGATTCGACTAACGAGGAAACCAAATGCTCAAAGGATGGGTTCGGACGACCAATAATGAAGATAATGAATACAGGGAGAATTTGATTTCCAATGATGAAGGAACTCATTTAAGGGGCACACTGGGAAACCAACAATAAACAAAAAAGTCTGAAGGTGAATTTTCTAATCAAAAACAAAGAAAAAAATGTTTGAAAAATGTTTTCTCTGGCTCGTGGACAAATAAAAAACGCCCAAGCAACACTAGAATATTGAGTATGGTTTTTATATGGATTGTGGGAAAAGGAAAACACGCCAACAATGTTTATATCATGATGCAAGACCTTTGGACAAGGTATGGACATCGACTAGCAATGAAATCGACTCTTAGAGTGAGAGAAAATCTCCTACGACTATTAAAATGAAAATAGAAACCCCCAAGTAAATAACAATGGTTTGGGAAGGAGGGTCATCGATTTCCAACTACCAAATGGATGTACGGGCCTGGTTAAAGAGTAGTTGGTTTGTGTATAGTATTTAGAGAGGTAATGTGGGGGTCAGAGGCCCCATAGTGATAATAGTGGAGGTCATCCAATGTAAGGTGGACTAGGTCCACTAAATTATTAAATAAGGCCCACTATGGTAGTTAAAAATATTAATATTAACATAATAAATGTAAGAGAACTTATTAGAAGGCTTCTCCTATAGAATGTTCTTAGGTTTTTGGTAGCACTATATAAAGGGGTTCAAGCAATGTAATTTAATTCAAGAAGAAAGTGTCATGTTTGGAGCGGTAGGTCATTAGGAGGTTGCCCCCTCGAAGAGGCAAGTGAACAAGAGAGGATCTCTTCCATAAAAGGATATATTGTATGGTGTTTCCCTACCTCAAGGCTTTTCTATAATAATAAAGTGTGGGTTTTCTATATTTCTTTTGGATATTTTGTAGTGATTGTATTTTCAAAACTTTGGTATTTAACAATTGGTATTAGAGCACTTTCTTCGGCCACAAAAATGGGCAATTTATTTTTTTTGCAGATTTTTGAAGAAGAAAAAGAGGGTCATGAAACTCTGGACAATTACTTTAGTTTCCGGTCAGAATTTGCAGAAAATACTTATAGATATGATTTCCTCTCAGAAAAACAACCAATTTCAAAAACAAAATATCGTCTGAAATGGAGTATGAGAAGTGAAGTTATTGACATTTTAAAATCTGCAATTTTTATGGGTTTTCCGCAAATGGTCGCACAATTTTGCATATTGTTGTAGCACATGGGGATGAATTTTCCCAAACAAATTACAGATCTGAGTTCCTCTTTCAAAAATATCACATTTAAAAAAAAATCATTTGAATCAAAGCTCCGGAAGGGAATATATCATTGATTTAAAATCAACCATTTTTTCGGGTTTTTCATGACAATGGTGAGACTACAGAGCTCATACCTTTTGACAGGGTGCTCAGATCATTATCAGATCAATTCCATTAGATATCGCCTTTCAAAAGTTTTATTTTTGTATATTATATGTGGTGTTTACAATGACTACTCGCTTTCAACTCCTCATGGAACTTCAAAGGTGGTTAGAAGACCTCAAGATAGTGATCACACTTGCAAGGCAGGAGAGGTATATTATGGACGAATATCATCAAGAAGCATCTACTTGGTATGATTTGGAGGCTAGTTGTGATGATTGGTATATGGATAGTTGTCATTTATAGGATGAAAACCACTTCCATCTTCTATTTTATGACTCTACTCTACCTCATGTAGAGCCCATCCTAGAGAGTACACAAGAGCCTTCTCTGCATATTCTTCTTCAGTTTTATTATTCTCCAGTAGTAGTGGATGAATTTTTGGTTAGTTCTACATATTTCGATCCACATGACCAGTTTCGATCTTTGGAGCATCATTTTTAGTTGGATATGGTGTTCTTGTATATTCAACGTGGAGTTCACATGAGAACTTGGACATGAGACCCAAGTTTACAGTGGTGATTGGACTACTTCAGCATGGTGGCTCGCATTCATACATGGGACCATGGTTCTCCATCCTACCTCAGCATTATGGTCCACACTTATCCATGAGACCCTGGTATACGGTTGTACACCCTCATAACAAGTGTTGAGAACAAAGTTTTTATAAGGGGGATGGAATGTAGTGTAGATAGAGAGGTAATGGGGGGAATAGAGGGCCCATAGTGATAATAGCGGAGGTCATTCAATGTAAGGTGCATTAGGTCCATTGTATTATTAAATAAGGCCCACTATGGTAGTAATATATATTAGTGTGAACATAATAAATTAAATAGGACTTATTAGAAGGTTCCACTTCTATAAGGCTCCTCTTCTAGAATGTTCTTAGATGGTTGGTAGCACTATATAAATGGGTTCAAGCAATGTAATGGAAGTCAACAAGAAATTATTGTGTTTGGAGAAATAGCTCATTGGGAGGTTTCACCCTCAAAGAGGAAAGTGAATAGGAGAGGATCTCTTCCATAATAGAATCTATTGTATGATGTTGCCCTACCTCAAAGGTTTTCTATAATAATAAGGTTTGGTTTTTCTATATTTCTCTTGGATATTTTATGGTAATTGTATTTTTTGAACACTTTGGTACTTAACAGTCCGACTTACCGTTTCATGGGATCTGGATCCATGGAGAACAAACTCAAATCGTGATCGGCGCAGATTTCCTTGCTAAAACAATACACATAAAACTAATAAATTATGTTGCACGCCATTTACAATTCATAGAAAATGCAATCACATACAACAATCACACAAAAACTTAGAATTTACCCTCGAAACCCAAACGGGAAAATCAACATTTTTTTGGCTTCAGCTAGGCTCTTTATTATTCAACAATGGGAAAGTTATGGGCTCTCTAGTTCATCTCTATGCTCCCTAGTGACATTTGGGAAGCCTCTTCACGTCATTCAAGGTCAAACAACCCCTTTTTCATTATGGGGAAAATATTATATAGGGGACCAAGTTGACTAGGAGGATAGATGGAAGGTCAGGCATCCCCAATGCTTCAACTTCTCTCCAGACCATATCTCCTTCTTCTCTTTTTTTTTTGTATTTTCTCCCAAGTGGAAACAGTCACATGAAAGTCTCTTATTTTCTTAATACGTTATTTCTTTACGTACAACAATATACTTCCTGAATTTACATTTCATAGGTTTGACTTAAGTCTACATTGCATACAAGTGTAGACATCAATCATGATGGCATAGTGCCCTTCACGCCAACAATTTGATCTCCTTCATCGTTTGTAGCCTTAACATTGCACGTGTTGATTATCTTAGATCTTGTGTTGATAGCCAATTGTTCTTATCATATCCTATTCGTATCACACCTCCCCATTGAGAGGATTTGGTCCCAAAAATACACCAAGGATAGATGAGGGCACTTTCTTGCAATATGGTTCCTCTCATACCACTTCACTTTCCTAGGATTATGTCCTTTGAGACCAATTTGCCACAATCTTTGTTTCCCTCTACGAGTTTTCCACCCCTTGTGCTACAAAACTATGTCTTCCTTAAACTCTTCTAGACCATGAGGTGTGAGTTCTTCAATAGTAGGAAGAACCCAGTGGTCTTCCTCCTCATTCGGCATGGAAGGTTTGAACAACTTCAAATATTCCACGTTCACCACTGAACTGATTTGCATATAAGGAGGAAGTTTTATCCTGAAGTAATTCTCATTCACCTGCTTGGTGATGTCAAATGGTTTGTATCTAAGGGGATTGAGTTTATTTTTTTCTCCTTGCATGATCCAGGTGGATATCAGTGGCCACCCACCTTTTCTGACTGGCTCAAAACAGTTTTTTGGCAATTTTGGCAATTTACTAGTTTTAGCAGGTTTTAACTTCCGGGGCCATTTTGAGGGCCTAAATGAAGGTTTTTTGAGATCGAGGTTCTCAATGATAGCTAAAAGCATGATTGAGCCCCCAAAATGAATATCCTCGATGATACCTTTCCAACGAGCTATCACACGCCTAAAACGGAGATCGTATGCAAAAGTTACGACCCCGGGAAGTTGATGTACTAACTTACCCAAACGGGGCCCACATGACTTTATTAACTTACCCAAACGGCCCATGACTTTGGCGCCTATCTCCTAGGGTTAGGTTTTTTAGATGTCTATGACTTTTGGCATTCTCATATATTGTAAAAAGGCCTCTAGATCCCTATTGTAATCCATCTTCTCACGGATGCGAGTAGCGTACCACATCTCTCAGAGATAAGCTACCAACGCCTCTAGCTAGTTTATTTTCCATTCAATTCAGAACATATTTCAGCCATTTGTTATTGATGAAATGAAGTCTTATTTCCTCACAGATTCTCGCTGGGTTATGTGGGTATTTCTCGGTGATTTCATTGTGTTCCACAACCGGACGTTGGTCAGAGCTACCGCTTCATTCTTGACTCTTCTTTGCATGTCCCCAACGAGATCAGAGAGTTGGGGCTCGACTGTTGAACCTTTGGCGAGATCAACTCAGAAACTCAATAATTCTCCATGGGGAAGAAAAAGAGCGATGTAGGAGCAAGAGATCCTATCAAATGTTGCTCGAGGAGGCCTCGAGAAACAAAGGTTCCACATGGACAACTTTGCTCGATCAACGGATTCTGACTGGCTGTGCATCGACATCCATAAGCCAATTCGAGGCGCCACTCCTCTTTAAGGTACAAGTAAACTTTGACATTCCCATATTTGATGGCCAAATAGATGCATACGCCGTATATAGATGGTTGAATATATCAGAAGGATATTTCTCTCATGAGCTTCCACGAAGACATGCCTTAATTAAAGCCGCCCCCATGTCAAGGAATAGTGGGAAACCTAATGTGATAAAAAGGATGAGGAGGAAACCTCCTTGTTCTCGTTCGTACCCACTTGGAATTATTTCCAGATGCCATCAAGGAACAATATTATCCCGCTGGGAGCTATGATGACAAATATAATAATTACTTTATGCGTTAGGGACCACAAGATGTGCATGAGATGGCGAATCTATTTCATACCCTACGACAAAGTTGGGTATCAAAGATTCAAAGTAACATCTGGTGCTCAAGTAAATCGCTAGCTTTGTTCCAGATAGATACATTCAGAGGAAATGGAGTTCCTCTACATCTCCTCACTTGGTGTGGAATAATGGTATGCTGCCAATATTGAGTATAAGTTCAAACAGAAGAAGCGAGTCTTTGGTTCTGTGAATCAGAAGCAGGGGAAAGGTACCTCCAAACCGCAAAACAAAGGGACCGCTTTCGCTGCAGTAGCCCAGACAACCTGCCAGCTCCTGAAAAGAACAACCACGAAGCCAAAAAAGGACACCTGGAAGTTGTGTGAGTACCATAAGAGCTCCACCCACAACACAAGTGAGTGTCAGCCAAGCAAATAATCGGTAGCCGAAGTTGAAGGTTAATTGATGCATGTCTGACTAATCGAACCTCGAATAAGGGGAATGACAGGGGGGAAGCAGTTTATCGATGCGGATCCCAACGCTATTGTTTCCACCACGAAGATCCGTATATGAACCAGAAGATCTAGAGGAGGCGGAGCGCCTCTTCCATTCCAAGATGTGGGTAAAGGTTCCCCGCTGCGCTCATCATTCCATAGTGGGAGCTTTAAGAACCCTCATCTCAGAGAGGTCATGAAGCTGGTTGGGTTTACCACGCTGACACCCACAACCATACACCACGGGTGGTTGCACCAAGGATGGGACCTATGCGTCAGTCAACAATGTCGCCTTCCTACAACATCAAGCCCTTCATGGTTGAGGTATTATGACGCTGTTCTCTTGATGTTTCCTCATGTAATATTAGGGCCAAACTGCATTTGTGTGCTTACATGCCGTAGCATGAGTCTAGGCCTGCGGTCACATATTATCACTTTGGACAATAAGATGTATAGGATACCAAAAATAACACCGCCTACAACCATATCTTTGGTTACTACAAAACAATGAAGTAAGCTCATTTCCCAAACCAGAAAATTTTTTTTCCTGATGATCCACCCTCAAGGATAGAGGAAGATTGTGGCCATGACATCTAGACAGGGCCCCGCTGCATGCAAACAACAGATGGATAAGGTCGCGGAGAAGTACGAGGACATTCACCACTGCTAGGTGCCTCTACACCGCCAAAGGCACCCCATCTCCATTCCACCCGTGTGCAATCACGCTCAATGACCGATCTACCGATGCTCCATCCTAGAGAATGATGAAATCAAGAAGCGTATCCGTGAGCTATTGCAGAAAGGTCACATCCGACCGAATTCATCACCCTGTGGAGTTCATTGTCTTGGTGCGTATAGGTTGATGGGATCGGAGATCTTTGCATTTATTATCGGGCACCGCATCAAGATCACTGCTCGGCTAGGTACCCGAATCCCACGGATTACGACCTTTGACCAACTCAAGGGGCAAAATATTTCAGCAAAATCAACTTGAATTCTGGGTATCACCAATTACCAATCGAACCTTCTGATGTGTTGAAGATTGCATTCAAATCCAAGGAGGGCTTTTTCAAATGCTGTCGCTTTTGCTGGGACGAATGCCCCGCAACCTTCATGAGGCTAATGGACGCATAAGCGCTATTCACCATCTCATTTGTAGTGGTGTACTTGATGATACTTACCTTCAAACTGGGAAGAGCACTCCCACCATTCCGGCTGCCTTCCAAATATTGCGGTAAATACAAGCAAAGCAATTTGGAGAATGCACTCGGAATAAATCGTGCTCCGCATACATATTTGCTGGGTGCATGTATCCATCCAAGATCCAATTCTTTCGGGATTGGCCAGCCCCAACTATCCTAACAGAGCTCCGTAGCTTTAGGTCTTGCCAATTTCTACCGCGGTTTTGTGTTTAGATTCTCTCATATCACTTGGCCCTCGAAATGTAAGTCACCATGGGAGTTAAAGAAAATTTCGTCTAAATCTCAAACGGCGTCGGAGTTGGAAACATCACCTTCAAGCCGCACCAAAGCGTCACACTACCGCATTCTAAAACAAACATTTGAGAATCCAGATGTATGCTCTCATCAGTGCCATTGGGGCGTTCTTACTCAATGAGCGGCATCTCCAAGCAGATATCATAGTGAGACACTTTCGGACACAACCTAAGTATCCCACTTATGACAAAGAAATATATTTGATTGTGCAGGCTTGTCGGTTAGCCGTAAAGCATTACATTTTGGAAAGGAAACGATCATCTACATAGACCACCAACCCCTGCAAATCATACACACACAAGGGAAGCGTAATCCATTTCATCGGCGGTCCACATAATTAAATAGCCACTTTGAACATTATACAAAAGGCAAAGACTCAATAATGTTGCAGATCACAAATAATTCAATCACTCCATCGTGGCGCTTAACCATCGCTTCAACCTTGAGCATGAGACTTCTGATTGGTCACTTCAACAAGCAATCCAATTTGGCCACACATACAATACACCTTGAGGGAAAGCAAGTTCCCAATTTTCACCTCCGTGATGCCCCGCTTGTCACTTGGGACACCCGTTCCTTCTGCTTTGAAGCCAATATGATTTGGGAGGCGACTAAGGCCGAAGTCAGCTAGGCATTTCGGGTCGAGAAAAACCGTGGCAGCATCAAGCAGCATTTCTTATTATCAACCTTCGACAAGATGCGTTGGGAAGTACATCAATTCATGTAATCGCTTGCCATTGCTAAACCAACCATCAAGAAGCAAGGCCTCTATAATCTACTTCCTACCCTGGCCAACCTTTGGAGTCCATCTCTATGGATTACATGGCCTTCCTTCTACTAAGCATGGAAATGATTGTGTTTTTGTGGTCGCTGATCGATTCTACATGTCCATTATGATGGCCTCTAAGAAGAATAATATCACAAAGCATAAGCCACCGCTAAACTCTTCTTTTGAACGAGTGTATACACTTTGGGATCCCACGCCTATCATCTCGCATCGACAAGAGAGGGTTCTCAAGACATTTGGTCCAAAATCGTCGAGCGTTGGACACCAAGCTCACTAAGTCCACATCTTTCCATCCGCAAATTGATGGCCGTGCATGTGAGGGTCGCCAACAAGATGATCGTGGATATATTATGCATGTACAATTCAAAGCATCCATGACATGGGATGAGAGCCTCCCCCTATGTACAACACAGCCTACAACCGGCTCTCCATAGCTCAACTAGCCACGCCCCCTTTCAAGTGGGCTTGGGATTCCAAACACCATGTCCCATTGACATAGCTATGCCATTTCTGGCTACTCGTGAAGATTCAGCTCATGTCCAGTCTGAGGCGATAAGGCAAACAAATTCATTGAGCACATTGAACACATCCACCGCCAACAAAAGTCATGACATCTTGATAGAGCCAATGCTAAGTACAAGCAACCAAATGATCAACATCTAGCCACACAACTTCCAAGTGGGCGACAGCGTGGCTGCATTTGCAAAAGGAACACCTCACTGGACCCCACTCCACTGTATGCTTAGATATGGGCCATACACCCTCACCAAGGCCGTATGGGAAAATTCCTTTGAGCTCAAAATTCCACTGGCTCCTTGGTTCCGCACCCAAGAGTTCACGTGGGACCGGCCCTACTTTCCACCTCTACAAGACACATCCGGACATGGCGTAACAACTCACACCAACAGTTAAATCTAGACCGCAGATGGAATGCTTTAACTGATCGACCATGGATACAATGCATCAAGCACAACTGAAACAAAAGGATACCGCTATATCGGTTGTCAAAGCAGGCCAACTCCACCAAGGCAAATGGCTCACCAAATTGCCCACGTGGTTTCCCTATCTCATGAGGAACTCAACCAATGGGGACCATTGCTTCCTAAGGAGGGAGGACGACCAGGTGGATACCGTGGCCACCCACCTTTTTCTCTCGGGAATGGCTCAAAACAGCTTTTTGGCAATTTTGACAATTCTACTATTTTTAGCAGTGTTTTAACTTTCGGCCATTTTGAGGGTCAAATGAAGGTTTTTGAGATCGAGGTTCTCAATGATAGCCAAATGCATGATTGATCCCCAAAATGAATTCAACGATATCTTTCCAACGAGCTATCATGACGTTTAAAACTGAGATCGTGATGTAAAAGCCACGCACCGAAGTTGTTGTATTAACTTACCCAAACGGGGGCCCACATGACTTTGCTATGTCACCCCTAGTTTGTAGTTTTTGGATGTCTATGACTTTGGCATTCTTGTCTATTGTAAAAAGGCCTCTAGAGCCTCATTGTAATCATCTTCTCACGGATGCGAGTAGCAGCCACATCTCTTCTCAGAGATAAGCTACCAGCGCCCTAGCTAGTTTATTTCCATTCTGTCTGTAAACATATTTCAGTCATTTGTTATTAATGAAATGAAGTCTTATTTACGCTGTATCTCTGCGTTTATGTGTATTTCTGCATTTAATTGTGTTCCTACATAAATCCGGATCATTGCAATCATTCCTTACATAGATAGAGCCACACCTTGTCCCCAACAAAAATTTTGTTATCCTCCCTATGTTGGTCATGCCTGGATTTGTACAATTGTTGACTCTTCTCGAGATGCTCATGAACCCTTAAATGTATCTACCTGATCTTGTCCATGAATGTCCTTGTCTTTTGTTCATCTCCATGAAGCCCTACTTCTTCCTTCTTTTGTCCATACACAATATCAAATGGTGAAGGACATAAATAACCAAAACAAGTCTCGAAAGGAGACTTATTGGTGGAAGAATGGAGTTCTCTATTGTAGGAGTGTTGAATGTAGACTAGTTTCCCGTCCCAAGTCTTTGGATGCTTGTTGTTGTAGCCTATGAACAATTTCACCAAAAAAACTATTTACAACCTCGGCTTGTCAATCAGTCTAAGGATGGAAAGTAGTGGAATACCTCAACTTGGTATCCATTCTCTTCCAAACTACGGTCCAAAATCTACCCAAGAATCTATTGTCCCAATCAAATATGATGGAGGTTGGCAACCCAAAATGTACCCAAACATGGCTAAAGAATAGTTCAGTTTCCTCTTATCTAGATAGTTTCTTCTTATAGAGAATGAGAACACACATTTTTCTAAAGCGGTCAACCGCAACAAACAAGTATTAAAGAATGCAGATCTTCACAGTTCCTCATAATGTTGATTTTGCAATTCTCGAAATAAATTATGTATGGAGTTTTTAAAATGTCAAGTAATCATGGACATTTCAAAAACTCCATACACAATTTATTTCCAGAATTACAAAATCACCATAACGAACAAGAATCCATGGCCTCTACGCATCACCGAAAAACCTCCAACAAAATCCATGGAGATGTTCTACCAAGGCCTGCTTGGCATTGGCAATGGCATGTACAAACCAAGTTTTTGGTTTCTTGGTTTCTTGGTTTCTTGGTGCTACAAAGAACGCATTCTCTAACAAAAATTTACACATGCTCCTACATCTTCAACTAATACACATACCACTACAAATTCTCCATTGTCTTTGTCACGCCAAAATGCCCAACAACTCTAGAAGTGTGTGCTTGTTTCATCAATTGAACTATTATATCCTAGGGTATGCATAGTTTGTCTAGCTTGTATAGTATCTCATATTAGAGGTGGTATTTATTTTCTTCCATGACAACAACTAACTTCTCCTTTAATTTTGTGTAGACTCCTCTAAAATATTTGTCTCCCTCATAGTCTTCACTCAAAATTTAATGAGTAAAAATCTCAAGCTACATTATCATTCCAACTGTTGCAATATTTTTTAGTGGTGGTTGAGAGAGCATGTCTTCTAGTATATTCATGGCTCCTTTCTTGTACTTAATCACTTAATGGAAATTTTGCAAGAAACCTAACCACTTGTAATCCCTCACCTGCTGCATATTTCTTTGATTCTGTAGATATTGAAGGAGATGATGATATGTGTGTATAATGGTCTATTTTCTCGAGAGGTAATGCTTCCACTTCTTTACTACTTGTACAATCACAAATCTCTCTTTATCATACGTGGGGTAGTCAAGTATTGCTCCACGAACAACATGGTAACATATAGGCCTTCCTCCTTGCATGAACACTGCTAGCATTTGTCGCTAGCTCAAAATGTTTCTACAAATTTGGCATGGCTACTAGAGAATCACTAATTTTCTTCTTCAATCCATAAAATGATATTTTTTTTATCTTACCCTAATTAAATTGTTTTCCTTTGGTGGTCAAGGTATGCAATGGTGTTGCTATTGTAGAGAAGTTTACAATGAATTTCCTCAAATATCGAGTTGCTCCCATGAAACTCATGGCCTATGTCACGCTAGTGGGTGATGGTTGCAATCTTCTCCAGATTTACCCTTAGCTATCCTCCTTCAATCATGTGTCCAAGATATAACATGAAAGTATTTCCAAACTCACATTTCTACAAGTTGGAAATCAACTGATTCTTCCTCGAGGTCTCTAGTACTCGTGTCACATGTGAGAAGTGATCTTGTCAAGTATTATTAAAGATTAGTATGTCATCCAAATATACTATTAGAAAATATTCAATGAAGGAGTGTGTTGAGGCGATGAATGGAAATCCCTCACTCAATCATTTTTTGATCCCACTAGGCTAAGGTGAGATAGGCGGGAATGTTACCCTAGGTTTATAGCCTATGCAAAAACATCAATCAACCCTCAAGAAATACGTTATTGGAGTTGATGTTCTTATGGATTTGTGTGTTTTTGTTTTTAAAAAAAATGTAAAAATGTTAATAAATAAATAAATACAATATGAAAATCAGAAATACACAAGTCTCAATTGAGAAAAAATATTTTTTTTTAATATAATATTTTCTAAGTTACAACCAGAATGCCTCTTTTCAAACCCTTGTGAGGGTGGGGACCAAGATCAGACTTAGAAATCTAAGATGGAATTTAACATCATACAAAGACAACTGGTGTCTGAAAGAAAATAACCAAGACTGAATACACTAGATCAACCAAGTCACAAGTCCACAAAGTCTTGACTCTACAAAATAATCTTAATCAGAACTTAAAATTAATTTAGATATTCTAATAAAACTACACAAACTTCCAAGAGAAATGAATGACCTTATGAAGCATATCAAATATCAATGCTTCCTAGTCCTTTCTTCTTTGCCACCTTTTAGAAAGATCATGTTGTCAATAAGAGGATTTATCCCTTTAAGGAACCCAGAAAATGAAAAGATGAAATTAAAAAATATCAATATGAAACAAGAGAAAACCTTATCATAAGTGTTTCTCTCTAATTCCTCGTGTCTTCTTTGTCCTTTGATTCTTCCTTTTATTCTCTTAAAGGTATTTCTTCAAGTAGTTGAACTACTTTTAGTTACTAAAGTTAAATAACTTTAGTTAATAAATAGAACAAATAACTTTATGATAAGGATAATTAGTAAATAAAATAATAACTAAATAGGTGGGGTCCCCCTCTATTATGCATCTCTTTATTTCAAAATCAATAAATAGATTTTCCTTTTCGCTCCATCATATAATCATCAAATAAAAATCAACATCATAAAACATACCACAAATATGCATAAAAATACCATGGCATAAAACACTTGTATCTCCCATAAAAAAAACATGATATTTTGAAGTTTCAAAAATAAATATCATGATTATGCCATCTGTCCAAATAGTGTCATAGTCAAATATCATAATAAGCACAATCAAAATAGCCCAGGGAATTTCTTTCTAAAAAATTATTCTCTTTCCCTATGAAGTCCTCATACTGAGACTTTTTTTCTTCCAACTGCACTACCTATGGATGCCTATCATCTAAACTTCTCTTCCCATTGACTGTTGATTTTATCTTTGAATGAGCATAGGAAGGGGATTTTTCCATGCTAGTAGAAGTAATAGGCTACTTTCCTTTTTCAATTTGAGATTCGTGTGGTGTAGTTTTATAATCCTTTGGAGGAGGAGGCATAGAATCATGTGTAATAGTTGTGTGAACTGGTAATACTGGGTGAACTAGAGGTAAAGGAAAATATGCACTAGCAGCAATAGTATGAATTAGTGGAGGAGGGGGATCGATAGGCCATTGATTGGCACCAGGAAAAGTATTATCAAGTAAATTACCCCATCCATCAATATGAGGCTACACAAGAGACTCATGAATGTTAACAATACCAGGGTGAGGCTGCAAGATAGCATTATGGGGAGCTTGGGGTTGTGGCAATGCATGTTGACCACCAAGGTTCAAATGTCCATTTTGGTTCAACTACTAGAACTCATCGAAGTCAACATCAAAGTGAATAGAGAACCTTAGTTTCTTATGTCCCACGGGTTTCCAAAAGGTATTAGGCCCTCTGCCTCTTCTTCCTATGTTTCCTCCTATGTTTCTACCCATGTTAAAGAAGCTCATATATATCCATCATAATTAAATTAGTACAAGTATTAAATGACAGTAAGATAAGACATCCAATACAATTTGTCATTATGATTAAAATGGCTCTGAGAATCACACAACCATGCAACAAAAACGAGATACGAAAGGGAAAAAGTGAAATATGGAAATAAATACATCATCCATTAACCACATCCAATCAACAGCTCCCAAGTCTACAATCCATACATGTTGACTATTACTTCCATACTTAAGTGTGTCCAAATTTTACTTCAAAACACATCTATAAGTGTTTACCAGTTAACCAAAATAATTTTCAAGTCTTTTCAATGACCCATTTAAGTTGTAATAAGTTTTTGCCTATAAATAATCATATTGATCATACATATTTACCATTTCTTTCATAAGCATTTCATTTTATTTATATGGATAGGAAAAGAACTAAAACAAGAATTTATATGAATGGGATTTGAAGGAAAAACTTGTGTAAAATTAATGAGGGATATTGAATCTACATAACAATCCAAATTATTTATATAACAAATGTCGTCAACCCAAAGGTTGCCTTTACTATTCAAACCAACCATTCCTGAAATGTTTCCAACCCACGTCTCATCATTCATACATGTTGTAACAAATACTATCTTTTGAAAATGTTGGTTATACATCCCAAACTATATTATCTCTGGTCTAGATTTTGAACTTAATTACATAGACAAGATAAGGATGAAAACATGAAATAAGTGAATGGGACTTAAGGGAATAATGAGTCTATGTAGTAATCCATGAAGAAGTGAATGGAACATAGACTTAAGGAATAATGAGTCTATGTAGTAATCCATATTATTTATATAACTTCTATTATTTCCATTTTTATGTCATCAATAGTTTAAGTCAATGTGATCAACCATATGCATGAGATCTTAATTTTCTCGTTCAAATAAAATGTGTGATTGAACTGAACTGTAGAATAATGCCCCAAAATATCCAAAACTATTTCCATTTATTTTCATTTTTACTAAACTACCAACCATTTGATGTTGCCAACCAATCAATAAAATATACCAACATTGCATGTATATGAGATCTATTTGATTAAACCCATCCAAACTTTCTCTTAATAATGTAATGGGTCAAAGGAATGAAACATGGAAAATCCTTGGCTTTATTGGTAATGATCTCAAGTATTTGAATCAGAAGGACCCAAGTTCAATCATGTAGCTTACATACATAAAGGTGAATTTCGAAACCCATTTTTGAAATTGTCAAGTTCATATTTGATCTAATGACGAAAACAGACAATAATATTCCTTTCTTTTAAACATATATCAATTCAAATGGAAATGTTGAATTTTCCAATGAAAACCCCATACTATCATATGTACAAAAACCTTAACCAAACCCACGGTTTCATCAACCAAAAACCATCAAGTTTAAGTTTGCATACTTAAGAAATGATAGAATAATGGTTTGAATGGAAAATTAAAATGTGCATGCAAATCAAAGAATCTGAGTTTGATTCTATGGACTCCACCACAAGTTTAGTGTTTTGACCTAGAAATTTTTCTTTTTTGAAAAGAAAACCCATATAACCAGGAGTAAAACAAAAAACCAGAATTTGAATAACTCAGAGCCATCACCGAAAGTGAGCCTCAACTAGACTGAAAATACTCTGCCAATTAATGAAGGGTATTTGGAGAGTGAATTGATGTATTTGGTTTTGGAAACTTCATGAAGTCAACTGGAATGGATTAACCCACTTCGAATATAAAAATGCTAAAATTTGACAAAGGGGCGGGTTTGAACTTCAACCAGTTTCAATTTCCTGACCTCAAATGTTTATCTTTCTAGCATAAATATAATAAGAAACCCATTTCTTATCTTACGAAAGAAACTTTGTATGGTTGAGCCTTGAGTTGAATAGCACATAAAAAAACCATGAGCACATTTCTTTACACTACCAGCTTGTTTCCAAACGACCCTAAAAAATGGCATAAAAAATGGCAACAAATCAAAAGAACTCATGTTTGAGTCTCGTATATGCAAACCAAGAGCAACCAGTTTCTAATTTCTTTAAAAACTGATACGAAAAGTGATAAAATGATAATGCATAAAAACCCATGAACAAACAGTTATTTTCATTTGTTTTCCTCTTCTAGTAGTGACAATGTAAGGGAAAGAAAACATTTATGCACAGATTCATGCAAATCAAAGCCATATTTAATCATTAATAAAGACAATGTTTTTGTAAAAGATGTAAAACAAATTGTTGTTCCATACCTTGCTTCAAAGCACTTTTATACCATTGATAAAAGTCAATTTCATTATCAAATCTACCATGTGCGATGGTTTGAACTAACAGAGCTTAGAGATTTTTTTCGCAAAAATGACCCAAAACCAAGGCAAAATGAGAGTGATAGTGCACAGGACTATGGAGTAAATTCCCACGTCCTATCGCCTAACTCAACGACGTAGCCATCCCAACATGCTAATGCAAAGTATGTCATGTCAACAATCCAATAGATATGTCAAAACCCCTATAGAATGCGATCTCTCATCATATCACATTAAATAAACCTTGAGCATGTTGCGCATAACTCCAAAATAAGCCATGTCATGAATTATATACCACGTGAGATATGTTTTAATATGCTCAACAGTATATCATATGTGATCCCATTATTGAATGCCAACAATAAAGCATGCATGTCGAATACCTTAATCTGAGTATAAAACATTAGTTGGTTGCTTTTCATGCAAGATATTACTTTGATTATGATGTTTCAACCATATCATCCATACCTTTAAAAAAATACCAATGTCGCCAATCATAATATGACCCAAACATAAGCTATGGTTTGTGTAATATTGATATATCAAGCCCTTATGGTATTTATACCATATATACAAACCATATGTCATGTATTGCTCCAAACATTTTCTTCAAAAGACTATAAGATGCTCAAAAACGCATACTAATACTTTACAAAGAATTATAGTTGTGATATATTTGTCAAGTGAGGTATTTTCTATGGAGCTTTAACAAAATTTTAGACATTTAATGCACATATTGATCATGCATACACTTATGCTTCTCAAACTAACTCTGTAATATGATTTTGAACGGATATAAAACTATTTGAAGAGACTATCAAAATAGTCGAACGACATAGCATTTTTTTCCTTTCTATACATCATAAAATAAACTATTCAACATGATATAACTTTGTTGAGTGGTGCATAATTTCAAATACAATCTTTTGCTCGGGAAAAGATAAAAACAAACAACACTTTTTCATTTTCTCTTTGGGGACTCCACCTATTAGTTATATAGTATAAATAATCATAGACTTCACAATAATTTCTTAGCTTTAAATATAGGTGACAATTTTGAGTCAACGTGGTGTAGCACATCATTCATTAGTCTAATAAATGTTGCAGGTGCATTGCATAATCCAAAAGGAATTACTAACCACTCGTACAAACCTTGTCTTGTTTTTAACAATGTCTTCCACACATGTTCTACTTTGATCCTCACTTGGTGGTAACCTAATTTAAGGTCCATCTTAGTGAATAATTTGGCTTGCTAAAGTTGATCCAACAAGTCATCAATCCTTGGAAAAGGATATATGTTCTTGATGGTGATATTATTCAGGGCACGGTAGTCAATGCACATTCTCCAACTTCCATCTTTCTTTGGCACCATGTTGATGGGAAAGACACATGGTGATGTACTAGGTCTAATGAATCCCTGCTCCAACATCTATTGTAGTTGCTTCTTTACTTCATCTGATTTAATGATGGATTTCCTATATATCCCAACATTAGATAGCGGTGACTCTAGAAAAAAAATGAATCTTGTGTTCAACTTCTCGCTTAGGTGGTGGTCCCTGGAGCTCTTGAAACACTTCCATGTAGGCTTCAATCAATTGTTTTAGTTTTTGGTGTTGCTCGCCACTACATCCTTCCAAGGATGCCTTCATATCCAACTCATTTCCTTCTCCTTATTACCTTCGTTGTCTCAAAAACAACAAGACAAAATTATTTTCACTACCGATGATTCTTCTAGCCAAATGAACATTGATCAGAGAGAGATTATATTTGTCCTTGTGTGCATTTATGGAATATGCTTTTCCATCCTTGGGGATCATTTACCAATTTGATTGGATTCTTAAAATGGCATCCCTCATGTACAAATATGGGCTTCCCAATATGAATCCACATATGTCTAGAGGGACCACATTTGGAACTACTTCATCAACAAAGTTTTGATTGATCACAAACTTAAATTTGCACTGCTTGCTCACTTTCAATTCCACATCTTTCCTTACCCAACCTAGGGGGTATGGTTTCATATTATCTTGGGTATGCAACCCAATCTTCTCAAAAAAATTCATAGAGATCAAGTTGGATTGTGAACCAAGATCAAACAAGTAATCCACCTTGTTGTGGATTTTAATGCAGAAGAGTGAGGTCATCTCCTTCTCCTGATTGTGACTGCAACCAAATAATACCACCTCTTTTTTAATATTGATGCAATTAATATTATCTTTTGGGTTTGAGTTTTTATCCACATGTTCCTCAGCATCCATTGATATCAATGTTTTCTTCTTCTTTTTCTAGAAATATTTGGGGCACTTTTCAGGGTGTAATTTCCAATAGTTCTCCTTAGTGTGTCCCTTTCGATCAAATCCTTTACATTGTTGGGAAGAAGGTGTTTCTTCTTGAGTTGTTGTCGTGATATTCTTCTCGTTCCACTTCTTCTTGTTTTTCTTATTTCTTTGTTTCTCTTGTGGTTCTTCTTGCTTGCACATACTTGTTTGTTACTTATGCTTGTCTCCCTCAAGGTATCGTGCTTGAATACTAGCCTACTCAATCATCTTTGTTATAAATAGCATCAGTTGTCTATGAATATAAGGTAACATGATGCAGGAGAATCGCTCCACCTCAGCATGTGCCATTCGATTAACATGCATGGTGTGCATTCAAGAAAGGAAGAGGCACCGCCCTCTCATTTTTCCTCGAGAATCAAAAGCATGATTAAGGCATTTAATGATGACAAGATCAAAGAGCCAAGTTGTGCCTTCGCAGAAGATGGAGATAAGGTCACCATTAAGTGGTTGATGGTAGGAGGGATCTACATCCGATTTGGATCAGATTTCCATCATTGTAATCTGCCTCGAT
The DNA here is from genome assembly GCA_010110895.2 of Picea sitchensis. Taxonomy (NCBI): domain Eukaryota; kingdom Viridiplantae; phylum Streptophyta; class Pinopsida; order Pinales; family Pinaceae; genus Picea; species Picea sitchensis. Next base: position 141,034 of record SNQJ01S0032343.1, read on the forward strand.
AGTCAGGCATTTTGAATGGTGATTTGACATCACTAGATTAGCTTGGAGGGAAGCTTGTCGATCCCCTCTTGTATAAACTCTTGTATTGTATAACCAATAGAGGCTGCTGGGATTTGGAAAAAAAATAATTGTAAGCCAACTTAGCGATTTTTATGAGAGTCGAGACTCATTCGCAGTCTGGACTCAAACATTTGTAATTTGACATTCCACCATTAATAGAAAATGACAGTTTTTCTTGTTATCAATTTATGTGTTATGAATGTCATGTGTATGCATTTGAATTGTAGATGAATGTTAGAAATCATTTGCAGGGATAGAGATATAGTTTTCTATCTGTGAGTGTGTTGGATTAAGTTTGGTTCTCCAAGCTAAGTGCAAGGAGTGCGCGGTAGAGCGAAGAGACTCTGTGAAACGACGCAAGGAGTGCGTGTGTGAACTCAGTGGATTCAGAAGAGAAGCTTCCAAGAGGGCACACCAGGATAATTCACAGACTTGGGGGGGGAAGTTTCAAGGTTACTGAACACCTTGGAAAGAAAGATTGTGTAGGAGGAAACACAGCACAGATTTGTTGAAGACTCTGAAATACTCTGTCAGGAGGGCATAGAGAAACTGTGAGCATGCACAAGAGAAACAAAGTTGGAAGTGTTGGGATCCTACATAGAATCTCAGGATTGTTGAATATTCTGAGGTAGGAAGGCTTTGCAAGAGTGCATCGACAAAGGAAAACAGATTCCTTAAGACTTCCAGATATGCTAAGGGAGAAGTCATTGAAAGGATTAGTTGAGTGCAACAAGTGCACCAAGGACACTGTAAGTACATCTTACAAGCTCAGGAGGAGGAGTGTTAATTTTCCAGGAGGGCACTAGAAAATCCACAAAAGGATTTCAGAGGAACTGGGAAACTTGGAGGTTTTCAAGCTGAGCAAAGTCACAGGAGAGTTGCGTATAACTCTGCAAGGAGTGCAGAAGGAGTTCGAGAATAGTCTAAGTCTTGAAGGAGAAAGTTTCCCTAAGAGTACAAAGGAGTTGAGGACTTGTCAAAGTTCCGAAGGCCGTAAAATCATTCATCGTCCATTTAAATAGGTGGAAGCAGATCCGAGAGTTTGAGGATTTGGGCTTCAGAAGAATTGCAAGGAGAGAAGTTCAAACTTCGTGAAGGGAGAAGTGAGAAATGATTATGTACCATTGGATCCAAAAGGATGCATGGCGAAGATCCACGTAATTCAGAGGAAGAACCCTTCGGAGAAAAGACAAGGAGGAGAATACCCGAAGAGATGGGAGCCAAAGAAATCCTATCCTTCCATCAATATCGGACATGTGGCATTGTATCAGCGCTTTGTTGATTCACAAATCGAGAGAAGCAGAGTTGGGAGAAAAGAGGATTCGCGAAGTCCAAACTCATGATTTGATCTCAACTGTCAATTGGAAGTAGAACGTGGACCGTAGATTTGGTCCCGGAGAATTCGTCGATTCGGGAATCGGGAAAAAAGAGAGCAAGTAGTTCAAAAAAGTTTCGAAGCATGGGTTCACGAAGGGAGTTGGCCCACGGTCGTAGTCTGTGGTCACATAAAGGAAAAGGAGCCTAGCAGAAGGAGCTAGTGCCTATTGGCATTAATATTTGAACAGTGCTAAGGAGAAGGTCGGAGGGTTCCATAAACCTGCACTAAGGAAGGAAGGACCTGTGTAAGTAATTATATTTCAAGCAAGGAACCGAAGAGTCACTCTGACTCAGCATTGCAAATGATCCTAGACCGGGAGGTCGAGTAGCCCCTCAGGAGGGAAGGGGGTGTCCGCGCCAGATGTGGTATTAGAGCACAATTTTCATCTGTAGACTTCAGGAGAAGGGGAAGATGGAGATACTCTCAGTTACAAAGTGAACATCTGACTTGGAAAGAGGGTAGGTAGAAGGTGGAAATGGCTACTGAAGGCCATGGATGTAGTCGAAGGAGAGAGCTAGTGCAGAATTGATTTATGTAGGTAAGGGAGATAGAGAATGATACTATGTTGAAGTAGTTGCAAGGTGTGCAGCAGATGATAAATATCCAGGTGGGTTGTAGGTGAAGCAATATGGTCATTGGAAGTTATGAGAATGGTCGAGGAGAATTCCATTCACAGAGGATCAAAGCGGAGATGGACAAGGAGCTCAGGGAAATCCGGGTAGAGATGGAGAAGCTAGCATTCAAGATGCAGTAAGAGGAAAAGGTGCGCTAGAGGTATGAATGGCCTTTGAAGAGAATAGTTGAATGTCCTATTTGAAAATTGTTGGCCCGAAATCAACAATAGATGTTGAGGAGATGGTTGAGGTATGTCAAAAACCTCAGTGATGAGAGAAATAGATATGGCAGAGGTCCCATAGGTTTCTAGGTAGGCAATGAGAAGGGATCAGTGGATCTCGTGAACTGCCAGGTGGGCAGAGGAGACATCCTGAATTTCCAAGTGGGCAAGGGGGGAGAGATGAGCTCAGATGAGATATCACATCAGAGGGTGTTGAAAGATGAGGAGGAGGCCGAAGAAAGACCTCGCTCAGGTGAATATTCACACGGAATTGTGGGTCGTGTGAATGAAGACGATGGGAAGTTAAATACTTTCATCGTCGAGGAGGAGGATCATAGGACCGTTCTAATCATTGGGGGAGTTGAGATATTCCTACCAAGCGGTCGAGGAGAGGCTAGCATAGATGTTGCAGATGTGTAACACCTTGTTTCCCCCAGCTTGTAAATATAACTGGACTGGCCAAGAACTATGGCAAACTCATAAATGTGGATATGTGATGTAAATGGACCTTGAGGAAAAGGTCAATGAATGTGAATAACATTTTGAATTTATTGCAGGACTGCTGAGAGGGGATGTTCAGAAAAAGAGACCACGATGGCAATGGAAGGCACCTAGAAAGGTGGCGTTAACTTCCACCGAGAATTAATACCGTATTTGGACTCCACTGGCCCGGAGAACCAAAAGTGGCTCGCAGGCTGGTAGGTAGATGGTTTAATGAGGGATGGGAGGTGAACCTCCCATCCGTAGAGCCGTCAGACCTGATCAGCGCGAGGGTAATTGCGCCACACGCAACCTCGCAAGAGGCTAAGGCGTGGGGTAGAAGCGATTGCGGGGGCAGACTCGAGGGGAGAACTATGGCATTATGTAGAGTGAGTGATAGCAGAGAGGGAGGATTGCAACCTTCTCTCCTGGTCACTGGCAAACGGAGACGCAGTCTCACAGCATCGTGGTCTCAGCTCGGGGGTGGCTAGTGGTAAATTCGTTGGGAGTCACTAAGCCTACGGTTGGGTGGAAACGAGCACCCCTCTCAGCAGTTGTTTAACCCTGGTGTTATTTATGATAAGTGTTTTTCCTCTGGCACCTTGAGATATATGTATTTTTTATAATTATGCTCATAAGCTGTGGAACTGTGAATGTTTTCATTTTAAGAATGTGTGAGTAGTATTTTGATCAGTACTAGTAGTTGTATGGCTTATGTTGATAAATGAATTTAATTATGTATAAGTTGAACCAAGTCAGGCTTCCAGCCCGTCCTCAGGAAGTTGTTTACCCTTATCTGTCTCCAGGGATGCCCCAAAATAGATCTCTTCACAGAGATTCCCTCCTTGGAAAGGTTTACCAAGAACCTGGAAAAAGGACTTGGTTGTGCAAGTCTTAACAACCTTGTACGAGGAGGAATGACCCTCTTAAAATCCCGAAGTAGCAGTGTAGGGATAAGTATCGAACGACGGATGAGATTCCATCAGAAGACCCATGGTCATTCACGACCTTTAGATTGACGAAAGAAACAAGGGCGTTACATACCTTGCCCCTTTTCCTCTATCTTCGTGAATAGCAAGCAAATCGGGATCGTAGACCCCCATGGTCCATGAGAACATCTGGACCGTTGATTTCTCCACCCCCAGGAAGTAGTGGAAGAGTGCACAAGGTGGGACAGATCTGAGCCGTTAGACCTTAGCTAGAAAAACCCGATGGTCGTTGGATCTGTTAAGAGATGCATGAGGGTTAAGCCCTCATGAATAGGAGGTTGAAAGTCCCGACGGGAGGCATGGCCATCGGGATATCAGCATTCGTGAAATCGGGAGTCACGATGACATGAGGTCAGGAATTTTCATAGTGAAAATATCGGAATCAATATGAGTCGTCCATCATAGGAAGACACGTGGACCAGATCGGGAGGCCGTCGGCATTTCGGAGATCGAAGGGACAAGAATTCCATACACTTCGAAATTGCGAATTCTGGAATCCCAACAAAGTGAAAAGCGTCCATTGTAGGGTCAGCTATCATTATATCGGCATATCGGGATTCGGCGGATCGCGAATCCTGAGGACGAGTACATTTCGGTAGTGGAAAGTCTGAAAAACCCGACAGTAGATAAGGCTGCGGTCTTGTGAGATAGTGGTCACATGGGCCAGGAGGGCTAACATGTAAGGGGCCATAACACTGAATTGGCTCATCAGGAATCGTGGAATCGGGATTCCTATTGACAAGAGTTCAGGATTTCCCATGGTGGAAACCCCAAAGTAGATCTGAGTCGTCCGATTGACGGAGGCCACCTGTCGAGAGATTAACCGCGTTGGGAAACCGAGGATCGAGGATTCGGGAGTCCCGTGATCGAGAGTCTGGATTCTCATGATGATAAACCCCGATGAATGGACGAGATTCTTTCAGAGGATCTCAGGGTCTGTAATGACCGTTAGATGTGGAGATGAGACGTCGACTTAAGCCAGGACGTGAATATGCTTTAGGATAAGCGGCGAGCAGATCTAGACGGCCAGAGTCCACCCGTCCAGATCTACAGCTGAGGTTCCATTCCGGAGCCCCCTTACTATTCTGCCTTTAGCGGTAGGGGGGGGTCCGGAATAGTGTGGCGTGTGAAGTGGGGCCCCTCCTATCATGTCGACCACCGTGTCTTGATTCCCTCTCTGCCACCTGTGTTCCACTTAACCGTGCAATGGGGCCGTTTCTCATTGGATGTTCTCTGGCCCTGTTGGGATTTGTTCCTATTAGCCATTTGCTGACCCTGTAGGGATTCGTCCCCATTGGTCGGTCGCTAGCCATGTCGGGGTTCGGCGGTTGCAGAGTCGAACGATCAGACATTACTGTAGCGTCGAGGCATGAAATACAAATAGGCACTGCATTCAAATTGAACCGTGATCACGACCCACGATCACATGGGAACGGAGAAGGAGAGAGAAAGAGCCAGCTTACGCTGGGCCTCCATGGATAATTAGGGGCTCTGGTCCGACAGAAGACCAGAAAAATCTGATTTAGGTAGTGGGTATGTGACAAGATGCAACAAAAGGACAGCGAGATAAGACTGTCGAGAAGAAGGAGGAACAGATATTGAAGTTTGTCCCAAAAAAGGAGCACCCAGTAGAGTTACTCACTCAGTGGGATATGGAGTTAAAGGCACTGGAGGATTGGTTAGATAGCTTGGAACTAGAAGGTGGCTGCTATAAGATAACCATGATAGAGGAGACACACCAGCACTAGTTGTAGCTAGAGGAAGCTGGAAGGGAACTAGTCGAAGAACTGACAGGAGACCATCTGCCAGAAGTAATAACTGAGTGGAAGCCCAGTGACGAGAAGCCTGCAGGAGTGGAAGTTGTAGCAGTGTGGAAAACTAAGGCCGCAAGAGGTGAAGAACATAACTTGGGAGATCAGTGTGATTTACCCATGGACAAGGAAGAAGTGCAGCAAGTTAGTCTGCAAAAGGAGAGGCAGCTGATGGAGCAGTTGGACGAGGTGATTGAGGAGATAAGGAAGTTGATGTTGGGGTCAGCAGAGGAAGTGRTCAGCAAGGAGAAGATGGAYAGAAAGGAACCTGCATGAGTAGCGGGGATGATGCAACAGCAGAAATGAAGCAGGGGAGCAGAKAGACGGCTCCAATAGAAATTTTGGGATCCAGAAGGATTTCAACAGAGCTAGAAAGCTCATCAGAAGGAGCTYATGATTTTCATAACCATGGAGTATGATGTMGGAGCATCGCTCCACCTCAGCAAGCGCCAGTCGATTAGCACACATGGTGTGCATTCAATAAAGGAAGAGGTTTCGCCATCTCATTTTTCCTCGAGAATCAAAAGCGTGATTAAGAAATTTAATAATGACAAGCTGGAAGAGCCAAGTTGTGCCTTCGCAGAAGATGGAGATAAGGTTGTCATTAAGTGGTTGATGGTAGGAGGGATCTGCATCCGATTTGGAGCAGATTTCCATCATTGTAATTTTCCTCAGTAGTCAGGCGTTTTGAATGGTGATTTGACACCACTAGATTAGTTTGGAGGGAAGCTCGTCGAGCTCCTCTTGTGAAAACTCTTTTATTGTATAACTAGTAGAGGCTGTTGGGATTTGGAAAAAAAAAATCATTGTAAGCCAAGTTAGGGATGTTGATGAGAGTTGAGACTCAATCGCAGTCCGAACTCAAACATTTGTAATTTGACATGCCACCATTAATAGAAAATGACAGTTTCTCCTATTATCAATTTTTGTGTAATGGATGTTGTGTGATGAATGTCATGTGTATGTATTTGAATTGTAGATGAATGTTAGAAATCCTCTGCAGGGATAGAGATACAATTTTCTATCTATGAGTGTKTTGGATTAAGTTTGGTTCTCYAGGCTAAGTGCAAGGAGTGCGCGACAGAGAGAAGAGACTCTATGAGTCGACGCAAGGAGTGCATGTATGAACTCAATGGAGTCATAAGAGAATCTTCCAGGAGTTCACACAAGGATAATTCATAGACACGGGGGGGAATTTTCGAGGTTACTGAACACCTTGGAAAGAAATACTATGTAGGAGGAAACACGGCACAGAGTTGTTGAAGAATCTGAAATACTCTATCGGGAGGGCATAGAGCAAGTGTGAGCGTGCACAAGAGAAACACAGTTGGAAGTGTTGGGATCCTACAGAGAATCTCAGGATTGTTGAATATTCTGAGGTAGGAAGGCTTTGCAAGAGTGCATCGACAAAGGAAAGGAGATGCCTTAAGACTTCTAGATAGGATAAGGGAGAAGTTGTTGAAAGGATTAGTTGAGCACAATAAGTGCACCAAGGACACTATAAGTGCATCTTACAAGCTCAGGAGGAAGAGCATTAAGTTTCCAGGACGGCACGAGAAAATCCATTGAAGGATTTTAGAGGAACTGGGAACCTTGGAGGTTTCAAGTTGATCAAAGTCGCAGGAGAGTTGTGTATAACTATGCAAGGAGTGAAGAAGGAGTTCGAGAACGGTCTAAGTCTTGAAGGAGGAAGTTTCCCTAAGTGTGAAAAGGATTTGAGGACTTGCCAAAGTCTCGAAGGTCGTAAAATCATCCATCGTCCAGGTAGACAGGTGGAAGCAGATCTGAAAGTTCTAGGATTCGAGCTTCGGAAGAATTGCAAGGAGAGTAGTTCAAACTTCGCAAAGGGAAAAGTGTGAAATGATTCTAGACCATTGGATTCAGGAGGACACGTGGTGAATATCCATGTAATTTGGAGGAAGAACCCTTCAGAGAAAAGACAAGGAAGAGAATACCCGAAGAGTTGGGAGCCGAAGCAATCCTAGTCGTCCATCAAGATCGGACACGTGGCGTTGGATCAACGCTTCACTGATTTGCAAATCGAGAGAAGCGGATTTTGGATAAAAGAGGATTCATGAAATCCGAACTCGCGATTTGATCTCAACCGTCGATCACAAGGAGAACGTGGATCGTATATTTGGTCTCGGAAAATTCATCGATTCGGGAATCAGGAAAAAGGAGAGCAAGTAGTTCACGAAATTTCTGAAGCATGGGGTCGTGAAGGGAGTTGGCCCACATTCATAGTCCGTGGTCACATAAAGGAAAAGGATCCTAGCAGAAGGAGATAGTGCCCGTTGGCGTTAAGATTTGAACAACACTAAGGAGAGGATATGAGGGTTCCATAAGGCCTACTCTAAGGAAGGAAGGACCTCTGTAAGTAATTTGGGTTCTAGCAAGGAACCGAAGAGTCGCTCTGACTCAGCATTGCAAATGATCCTAGACCAAGAGGTCGAGCAGCCCCTCAGGAGGGAAGGGGGTGTTTGTGCCATAACAATTCCCACAAATACTTGACTAACATGTCTAGACTTTTTAGAGAGACTCCCATTTGAATTGCTCTCTTCCTAAACTTTGTCATGAACTCCCACATTGATTGTCCTTGTCTCTATCATAAGTAATTCCATACTATTTTTTGGTGTTCCTCAAATCCTATTGGGTAAAACTAGGATTTTATCATGTCCTTGAACACCTCCCGATTAGTCACCAGTGGCTCATTTCACAATTATCTGCTTACTGCATCACTCTCCCACCATACTAAAGAATGGCCTTCAAGATTCAACCGAGAAAAAGTAATCTTTTGTTTTCCAGTTACTTCATGTATGTTGAAGTATACTTCCATATATTGTATCCATTGGTTTAGCTTGATAGAACCCACTTCCCTAGTACATGTCTTGATTTCCACCTTGGCCTCCACATAGAAAGG
>SNQJ01S0032343.1:149556-183213 GCA_010110895.2 Picea sitchensis
TGTTCCTCAAATCCTATTGGGTAAAACTAGGATTTTATCATGTCCTTGAACACCTCCCGATTAGTCACCAGTGGCTCATCTCACAATTATCTGCTTACTGCATCACTCTCCCACCATACTAAAGAATGGCCTTCAAGATTCAATCGAGAAAAAGTAATCTTTTGTTTTCCAGTTACTTCATGTATGTTGAAGTATACTTCCATATATTGTATCCATTGGTTTAGCTTGATAGAACCCACTTCCCTAGTACATGTCTTGATTTCCACCTTGGCCTCCACATAGAAAGGTACCTGTGTCTTACTATAGTTTCATTCTCCCATCTTTGGCTCAGTCTTACGCTTTGTCTCTAGCTTATTTTATTCCCTCTTAGGGTCTTCATGAAAATCCTCTATTGATGGAGTTTCTTTGCACTGTACTGGTAATAGTTGTGATACCATCGATGTCAATATGGAAAAATTCTGATAAAATCGATCCAACCTGACCTTGAAATATTCTTCCTCATCTTCTCCATAATGTTGCCTTTCCATTCTTGGTTCTCTACTTCACTCTATCCCTCGCAACAACTCGTGTCCACCTCTTTTGTAATCACTACGAGTAATTACCATACAGGTATCACTTAATGCATTCAAACTTCTGATCTGATACCATATAATTCATAAATGGAAGGCTTGTAGCCTCTACATCTCACTAATGTCGAATCCTATGGAATACAACTAAAATAATATCTCTCACTGGCTTATGGAAACTTAACCAATTGAACCAAAGTCGAGTCAACCAATCAATAGGAAATCCAATTGGGTGAAGGCAAGTCGAGTCGACCAATCGACTAGGTGAAGGAAATTTAAGTCGACCAATTGACAAGAAAATCGACTAGGTGAAGGAAAGTTGACCATCTATAGGTCGAGTCAACCAAACGTTCGGTCGACTAAGGGTTACGAATCGACCATGAGAAAACCTAGTCGAACAAAGGGTGGATCTAGTTGACTAGCAAATGTTTTTGGTCGAATCAATAAAAGGAAACTAACTCATGCATAATGAGTTGGTAGGTGCTTCAAGATCATGGTTAGCAGGTATTTAGAGTTGGTGTTAATGGTTCAATATGAATCTAAAAGTGAGGATAGTTGATAGGACCAAGTGATGATCCATAATTCAACTACAAATCCCATTCATAGTCAAGGGAAGGATTGTTTCAATCAATGAACATCCCTTTGATCCTTCCAATGAGATGAATATTAATCCATAATCTTTTGAAGACTCTAGATTGACTTAAATCACCCCCTCACATGCATCAATTTGCAACATTTACAATGGATTCTATGAAATAGAAGTGCATCCACATTTCGATTCAATGGTAAAAGGAGTTTGGTCCCTTATTGAAGGATATGGATTGATTTTATCTTAGCAGGAATCTAGGCCTACTCTTTGGCTCTGTCAATTGCACAATCATGGACAACAAGGTAGTGGATTTCAATGGAAATCATAAAATCATTCTATTCTTCACTAAGGATACCTCCCTTCCATCATATGGCTACCTTTTATATGGATAATAGATCTCTTTTTAAAATAAATGGCAAGGCACACCTAGGGTTTTGATTCCATGTTTTTAGAGACATGTCACATACATAAAATGGTATCAAGTGTGAAGTAATACTTACTTTAGGGTGCACACTTTGTGGGATGCGTACATTGACAAGTTTAGTCAATYAATGAGTATATGRAAGAGACTCTTCAAAAGGATTGTTTATTTACACTCCTAATATTGAAATCATTTCTTTAAGGATGACAATGCCTATGATTCCCACAACCATCACCTGAAATTATGAATGATGGAAGAAGAACTCACTACGGAAAAAGGTATTGATAGAGAAAGGAAAGCATTAAGAAACATTATGGTATGATAAGCATGCTCCAATTCACGCACAATATTGTGGTATCGACAAGTTTGAGAAACTCATGGTGGTTGTTAGTATGCTTAGTCCCACACCTGAAGGATCCAATCTCAATCTCACCCTTCAAACCAATCCAATTTGAATCAATATTTGGAAATATAATGTATCACGGAAATTTTTTATGAGCCTATTCCAACATTTATTCATATTGTTATCCCCTGACATGTAGGGATAAATTGAGCATTTTTCTACTTGTGATTTTCATCACAATCATAGTTCCATAGCTGAGATCTATGGTTTTCCATAGATATTTGCCCAGAGATGCTCATCACATTTGCTCAACTAATTATCATTGATGATTATGCTTATGAGGCTCGATTTGTTGTACATTGTCATATTGTGTTTCATGATTGTAATGAATGTTGTTTAAGTCTAATAATGAATCATAACACTCTATATTCATGATATTTTCCTTATTTTTGCATGGTGAATCATAGTCATCATGTAGATAAGTGTTGTCACTCTTGGGTTGAGTTGTAATATTAGAGGCCTAGGAAGGTGTAGCATGTCCATATTTCAAACCATACTTAACACTTTCCATCTTTCTCATTTTACATTTCCCCTCTCATGGTTGGTTTTCATATGTCATAGCAAGCTTCATGCTTCATAATCTCATGATAAAAGCTACATCTTAAGAGATATAAGCTTAAGGTTGATGCAGCAAAGTAAAAATCAAAAGACAAAAATAAAGCTTGAGCTATGCCAACTTTCTATGAGACGAATGCCCCAATTCCCATGTTTAACAATGCATATCTAAAGAAAAGGGACTAAATAAATAAATAAAAAGGAAAGAAAAGGGATAGAAAGATACCGTGTCAAGGAAATGGTAACTCAATGCCCAAAAAATGATTCCTCATCTTTGAAGGAATTCATGTGGATGAATATCTTTAACAAACCTTACTCGGATATGCAATTCAACTCGTGAAGTTACCCACCTAGTCATATCATCTATCACAACACATGCTCCTTACCTAGTGCCCTAATAACTACTTCTTGTCTTAGGGGTTGTCACATGTAATAAAGCTTAATGTTGTCCCCACCATGTTTTAACTTGGAAAATGGTATGAATTCTATGAGTTATTGTGAAGTTAGAAGATGATACTTTAATGCTTCTCTACCTAATGGAACTTACATTTTGACATGACTCATTACTTATGTTGCATTGGTCTTTGTGTACATGCATCGATATCTATGTTCTTGCATTGGGATCTATGTACCTACATTGGGATCCATGACACATGCCTTGGGATCTGTGACTACCTTGGGAATTGTGAGTCGTGCCTAGGGTTTTGTGTACTACATGGATCATTAGGACATCTTTCATTGAGCATTGTGATTGCACCGAGAGTTATGACAAGCCATTGGATCTTTGAGATGAATCGTTTGCATCTTTTATGGAGGACATTACACACTTTAGGGCATATGTTTCACCTTGGAGGATGTGCTATCCATTTTTAGATTATTATTGATTGACACACCCTATACACCTCACATCCCACACATGCTACACATGTGGCTTTCTTCATAATTTTTAGGAGCACAACTTGGTTGAGGAGTTGGTCACTTTGGTTTTTGTGGTTGTTAGCTTGATTTGAGGAGGTTGTTGAGGACCTTTTGACTCCTTCCTCCATCATTGTGGACATATTTGTATAGGTGGAATAACCATTGTATTGTTGAACATATCTCTATAGTTAGTTGAGGAGATAACTATTCTTCATGTTTTCTTAGGCCAAATCTAGAAAAAATTATTATTTTCTATTGAGAAGCTTGTTAGATCTTTTGTCTATATAAGAAAAATTCCTCTCATTATGAACATGGCTAGAAGATTGTGGAGAAAAATCTTTGTCTACTTTTTGGTTCATGATGTGGATGGTTGATTAGAGCGCACTCTTGGAAATTTTTTATATGTGGATTCTTTGCAAATAGATGGATGTTCAACGGATCAATGGTCTTGTGTGTCGATTTGATGAGTAAGTGGTTTTCTTTAAATATTTATGATATTATTTTTTTTGAGATGTCTTAAGTGTGGTGTTTTTTCTCTAGTGTTGGTGGTGTTCCCCTCTTCTCCTTTCTTGATAGGTCCATTCTTAAGACTGTTGGTGGATTTATAGTGGAGGATCTTCCCCTTGATCATCTTGAAGCTATTAAGGCTACTAGGACAATTTGGTAGGGTTTGAAGTGATCAACCCTAACTATCAATCTAGCTTCACCCACAATTTCTCAAAAGGAGCCTTAGTTGACCCCATATACCCAATCAATAAGCTAGGCACTAGTCTATTCATTTTTCTAGTCATCTTAAATAAAAAAAAATCCAAAATTTTCACTTTTGTTTTAAAGTAGATCTGAATATTTTTGGCTTCCCCTTAAGCTTTTAGCCATAGACTGTAGAGGTCTAGGTAGATTTTTCATGGTATAAGTTGGAAATCATTTATTTTTCAAAATTTGTATCGATGTCCTATATTTCTACATTAAAAAGAGCAAATTAATTCGTTGTTAGTGGTTATTATGTGCCTTTCATTTTCAGATTTGTAAGTAGCATTAAATTTTAGGTTTGCTTGTTTCTTTAGCCTAGTAAAACCACAAATCCACATATGTTTTAAGGGCTTAAGCTTGATGTTATTATTTTCTTTCTTAAGTTATTCTTTCATGCATATTTAAACAAGTTTTATAGCAACAAAGAGTAGATTCCATATCTGGATTGTTTTGGGAATAAATACACTTGATAAATCACCTCATAAACTTTCCAAATTTGCCTAAAAGAACTCTTAAATTACTAGAATTTATCTTAATTAATCAACTCAATCTTCAACTGTCTTATCATTTTAAGTTGGTTATAATTGGGTAGTAACACAAGTGACCTTAGACTTGACTTGTTTTTTCCATAGGAACCCTAAGTGCTACTAGGGAAGTCTCCCTTGTGTTGGGCTTGTCCCACACTAAATAGAGGGAAGCATTTGTCTAGGTGACAGTGGAAACACTTCTATGTTACACTCGGCCTTAGTACCTTGTGAGGAATTTGCACTAGGGGTACAATTTTGTGTGATAACATTTTGGCGTTGTTGCTAAGGAATAGAGTATTTTCCTTGGTTATCAGAAGTTTATGCTTCAACCATTTTGATTAGTAGAAACCAAAGCCTTATCCAAGTTTACTCATCTGGAAACCCCATGAGAATAAAACCCAAGTGGTGGATACTCTACAAGGAGTTCCAACCAAAGAATTTTTTTGTAGATATTTTAATCTAGTACAAGTCTACAAAAAGAGAATCAAAAGGAAGTCTCAAGCTTCAAATGACAACCTTGAAATCCTAGAGGATGTAAGAACCATTTTCACTAATACTTAATGAGTAATCACAATGGCCACTCAACTATGAGTTACAAATACCTACAAGGCACTAGACATGTCTAGGAATCAAGGATATCCTCATGATTTGCCTAATAATTATGACAAGTGGCTACCGAAATTTTAGGCAATAATAGCATCTTAGTTTAAGATCACCTAACACACTTTTATAATTCCCTTCATGTGCATGAAGTCCCAGATGAACATGAAGATGTAGCTATGAAAATATTTTCAATATCCTTGGAGGAAAATGTTAAGTCACAGTATAGGAATTTTCCTACCAATGACATTAGATCTTGGCAAGCCTTCCATGGTGCCTTCATGAAAATATGCTCAACAAGAAAGGATGTTGTATTAATGTTGACCCAACTCCATGAGATGAAAAAGAACAATATTGAACTAGAGTTTGATGAAAGGTTTATCAAATTGATAGAAAAAAATTCTAATATATTTAACCAATAAAGGATGTCATCCTTATACAATACACCAAAGCATTTGATGGGAAATTTGGTTTCATGTTGAGAGATAAATTCCCAAATACCTTGGAGGAATGTCAAGAGTGGGCTGGTAATATTGAAGAGAACATGTTGGCCTCCAAGGTAGAGCATTTTGATTCACCTCATGCATCTGCATGTAGGGAAAGGACTAGCTTAGGACTCTGAACAATGTTGATCATTCCCAAGACCCTATAATGGATCTAGATAAAAAAATTCATAAGGTAACTTCCAAACCCATGCAAACCCAAGCCACTCTCTTAAACAAGGTTACTATCCTAGAAAGAGAAAGGGGTCAACAATAGAATTTTCCTCCTATACCTCAACATAATAATTGTCAACCTAGAGGAAACTGGGGGTGGAATAGAAATAGACCTCCTCCTAAACAAAGAGTGCTTAACCCCCTTTCTCCTTCTAATATTATTAATCAAGAAGAAATTCCTTGGTGCTTTCCTTGCAATGAGTCACATATTGAATGGGAATTTCTGCAAAACTACGATTATGAGGAAGATGAAGACCATAGTGGCCTTGAGTGCATGAAATTCATTGAAGGCTTGTATTCCATATATACCACACAATATAAAACCTATGTGGTCACTAGTGAACAAATGAGATAGATGAAACAAAGGAGTTTAGATATGGATAGATTGGAAATATTAAACTCCATGGATGAAGAGTAAAAGAATAAGCTCAGGAAAAATAAATACCTTAAATACACTAGAAGAAATAAATCACTTGAGGCTTCACAACCTAATACTTCTAAGCCACCAAATAAACATTGGACTAGACTACCTTTTTCGTTGAATGTTGACCCAACGCCTCCATCAAATTCAAACAAGAATGATGATGTACTATTGAATGTTAATGTGACTAATGTCTTGGCTAAATTCATGGTCCTTGTTCCCCTTTCTAATCTAATCAAGATTCCTTCCTAAATGTTGAAGAGACACAACAAGATCCCCCTATAGTGTTACAAGTGATGAATCGTGATATAAAGAATGGAGGTCGTGCACTTTTCTTCATCACCTTGGTAGTAAATGACCTTGTCAGTCAGTTCAATTGGTTGAACTATGTTACATTAAATTATCGACATGGGGATCAAAAATTGATGAAGTGCAACACAAAATATATGTAGATACCTAGTTTCTAATCTAAATGGTTATTGTTGCATAAATATAATTGCTCATTGTTGCTACAGAAATAGAGTTTTTGTCAGCTACAAAAAAACAGAGTATGCAAATTAATATACATAAAGTAACTTATCTAAAATCTAAACACAGGAGAGATTCTAATTATTTGAGATTAGCAATCTTCTGAATTGTTAATCACAGTATTGCAATTAATGGATTCGAAAGAACAATAATTTATTCAACTACTACTCTATGCATATCAATCTATACTGTGCAATAAAATAGAAACAATTTAACTGCAGGAAATGAAAGAAACAAAATTATAAGTCACACGACGAGAAGTATTTTAAATAAATCACACAACTTATAGATCTCACAACAGAAATATCAAAGAACAGTGAACTTGTCCTAAGGGGGCCCTCCCGATTCAAAGAACACTACTTGAAAAACTTGTATGCAACTTAAAGAGTGATGAACTCAACACATAAATTTAACTCAGATCAGATATATAAATCATCTCTTTGTATTAATCGGCAACTCAATTATAGTTCATTATCATCAAGCCAAATATGTTTATCATACTATGATATCACATATTTATACCATGAAATGAGATCACACATATCCATATAACTCAGATTTCTCACAACTATTTTTAACCAATTACATATGCGGTAATAGTAAACTGTATATGATATACTTCGTGGATGTGTAGAATCATCTTTGGACATCCACATATGGGATAAATTCATGACAGGATCCATGGATTTCTCCAATGCAATCTTGTTCCTATCGTGGATTGATTTGTTGAAGTTGGTCTTGTGCAATTGTACCACATGTGCATGTTGATTGTAGCTTTGAATATTTTGGAACGTTGATCTGGAGGATCTTCAAGCAAATCTGATAGGTGGATGAGATGGAGGAACCGATTTGGCATCTCTCAAAAGTTGGGGTTCAATCCTAGTGCGTGCCCCAACCTTATAGAATATCAACTATGCTACGGAAATAGTTTTTAGTGGAAAATAGATATAAATTTCAGTAGCTACAGAATCAAATATTCTATAGAAATTGATATAATAATAACTATTTAAACCAGATTGCATAAGAAAGAACAAAATTGTGCTTAAGGATGAACAATTTACCTCAAGTGATCTTCCAAGTACTATTTTTTTAGCTAGGTAATGATATTATGGAAACAAGGGTGGAATATGATGTAATCTTAGGTTATGGAGGGAGGTTTTATGGCAAGAAAAGTGACAAAAATAGTGAATTATGAGGACCTAACACTCCCCCACACAGGAGGTGTTGTATGTCCTCATGCAAAAAAAATACCTTATCCCTCCAAAACTTCAAAACTTCAAAATTGTGACTTATCCATACTCTATCACAGTTGCTCAGAGGCCTCCAATAATGTTTCTAACCCTAATGAGGATGCATGTTCCTTTTGCTTTAATGCTTTGATTTCATTTGTTTTAAGATTCCCGTGGTGTGAAATTTGGTGTATGGATTATTTTGGATTATCCACAGTAGGAGTCATTTTTATCGACGTTTCGAATCCAATACCAAGACTCATCTTTAGGACAACAAATCGAAAGTAAGGGTTGTGGATCTGCACAATAAATACTAACAATGCCAAAAAGTTAGTGTTAGGGTTGTAATGTCGACTCCATTAGACTATATAAGATCTAATAATTCTCTACGATGGAACGCCATAATTATTAACAAGGATTATAAACATATGTTTATATATTAGTGCAAAAAAATATAAAAATAGTATTAAAGTATAGTGTTTTAGTTAATTATTAAAATTATCTTAATTATTATAATAGTTAGTAGTATCATAATAGCTAGTAATAACAATATTACTATGTAGTAATAGTAGTTATATAATAGTCCTAAACAGTGATAAAAGAAATAATAGTTATATAATAGTCCTAAATAGTGTTAGATAGCATTGAATAAAATACTAAAATGTCATTATTACTATAAAGTGTTATATATACATTAATATTTTGTTGTTAATATACTAATATAAAGAATAGTAATATCTAGTTTAACCTAAGTAAACCTTAAGATCCTATAATAAGAAGAAGAAGAAGAAAATTAGAGAAATCTAAGGAAGAAACCAAGAGTAAACTAAAAGCAAAAAGAAGAAAAAAGAAGAAAAAGAAGGAGAAAAGGAGAAGTCAAACCCTACTCCTAAAACATGATCATTCATGGTCTCTTTGTTGGATTATTAAAGGGAGCCAACTGTTTCTTACTTCCAAACCACCATCTTTGTTTATGTTGTTAGGATGCTTGATTATCTTTAGGGCTTCTTTGATGTGTCGTTTGTAGTAATGGTTTTCTTTAGCGAGGATCGTGGTGTCCTCTAATTATACATGATGTTTTGTTTTGAGAGAGTTTTTTTCTAAGGTTGAGGTGTGAATGAGTTCATTATTGATGTCCCCTTCGTGTTCTTTAATCCTTATTTGGAATTATATTCCAGCCTCTCTAATGTAGTTCTTCCCACATGAGCAATAAACCTTGTAGACACATTTTTCCTGGTGTTGGTCTATGGGGTATTTGACAGACAATATTCTTTGTCTAATGGTCATTAGTGGTTTGAAAGAGGTATAAATATCCTTTATTTTTCATGATTTTAGAAATCTTATCTATGACCCCTCAGATGTAGGGAAGATACACCTTCATATTACCAGACTGGTTGTTTCTAGAGTTGGACACTTTCTCTTCTTTTATTACTGCCTTCTTAATGTCCTTATCCTTGTAGCCTATGTTCCAAAATACTTATGTAAGGTGGTTTATCTCTTGTTCAAGATGTTCATCATCCAAGATTATTGCTTTCCTTATTACTAGGGTATAGAGAATCTCCATATTTTGTGAAGGGTGGTGGTGGGATTCAAGGTGAAGGTAGCTTACTATGTGGGTTTTCTTCCTAAAGACCCTATGCCCAAGTGAACCATCATGCTTCCTAATTATAAGAAAGTAAATAAAGGGAATACTCATGTTCTCTTCAAGTTCCATGGTGAAATTGATGTCATCATAAATGTCATTTAGGTGTTGAAAAAACTTGTTTAATTCCTCTTTTCCATGAGGCCACCTAACATTTGTATCATCCACATACCTATTCCATATAGATGGTTTTAGAGCGTATGATTCAAGAGAATTATTTTCAAATTTCTCCATGAAGAGGTTGGACACAATAAGGGATAGTGGGGACCCCATGGCCACACCACTTATTTGTTTGAAAAACTCTCCGTGGAAACTAAAAAGGGTTGATCTCAAACATACTTCTGCCAATCTTGTTGTTTGAGGGTCTGTGACTTATTTGATAACTTGAATGGCTTCGTTTAACAGAATTTTTGTAAAGAGTGAAACCACATTGAAACTAATGAGCATGTCCCTTGGTTCTACTTTTTCTTCTTTAATGAGATTTACAAATTCATTTGAATATTTTATGTAAGACTTGGTACTGCCTACTAAAAGTCCTAGGATCTTAGCTACATGCTTTTCTATTTCATAGGTTGGGGAACCAATTGTGCTGACAATTGGTCTGAGTGGAATCCCTTCTTTGTGAATTTTAGGAATTCCATAGATTCTTGGGATGATTTGATAGTTAGGAATAAGTCTCTTCTTTGTTATTTTGTCAAGGTTAGATTCTTTAATGACATTCTTGACTTCTTTGATAACCTTGGAGAGAGGGTTGTTCCTTAGCTTCTTGTAATTTCCATTGGTGGTGAGGTGCTCCATAATCTTAGTGTTGTAGTATATCTTTTTCATTATGACTGTGGCTCCACCTTTTTCTACCTTCAACACTACGATGTCCTCATTATTATTTAAGTTTCTCAGGGCTTCATGCTCCTTCTTGCTCAAATTGCTCTTTGGTGGTTTCATCATTCTTCGATCTATTTCACATATGTTTTCATTGATGTGAGAGTGGTCATGGAAATGGTCAGTTATAGCGCAATAACAGGTAGAAGAAGTGTGTGGAAGGATCAAAGGATGAAAGGATCAATGGCGTAGATTAGGATCAATGGCGCGGCTTAGGATCAATGGCACATAATAGGATCAATGGCACAAAGTAGGGTGCAAATACAAAGGAATTTGTGAAAGAATGAAAATAGAAGTGCATAAAAGGATCGAAGGAAAAGAGGATCAATGGAGCAAAATAAAATCTGCAGGGTTCTTTCAACTACTGTGACGAATGGTGCAGTGAAGCGTGTTGAGACGAAGCTAGTGCAACGGAATGGACTACGATGTATTGTGTGGAATATTACACAGAAGAAAATCTACATGGTGCCTTGATCCAGTGTGACAAACGACGTAGTGGAGTGTGATGAGACGAAGTCCGTATGACAAGCGATGGAGTGGAATGCGACAGGATGAACGGAAACTTGGAAGTCAAGTGAGTGAGTCACCAAGAAGTGCTAACAGTCTGGTGTAGTGACTTGGTGAGCACACTGCATTCCAAGTGTGACAGGATGAAGACTTATGACTTGAACCTTGGGCTCCTATTCTATCTATGCAGTAGGTGCTATGTAGACCATAATGTGAGTTTATGCATCATTCTTGAGGAGATTCTATGATGAGAATAGGGTATATTGTTGGAGATGAGTTGGAGCTCATTCGTAGGAAGATTTGGTCCATTTGATTTAGTCAAAGAATGTCCAACTATAAATGGACCTTGATCTGGTGAATATTTTTCCACAATATAACCATCATGCGTCCACATACTTTATTTAGATAGAAGTGTAACCAACATGAATTTTATCTGGTCAATATTTTTTCACAATATAATCATCATGAGTCCACATACTTTATTTAGACAGAAGTGTAACCAACTGGACTTTGATTTGGTCAAGATATGTCCACAATATAATCATTACGCATCAACATACAGGAGGGGGAACTCGAGCAAAAAAAACATTATAAATAGGGATGTGCTCTATTTGAGTCTATGTGTGAATAAGAAGAGAAGAAAAAGGTCATGTACATTTTCAATGAAACTGAACTGGACACATATCATTTTTTTGTTGAATTGAAGAGAAAGGTCCAGTTTTGTAGGAATTTTTTTAAAACTGAATACAGGGTGGTAGGGTGGTGCTAGTGTGAGTTGAATCTCACTAAGGATTGGTTCCCTCATCACTCATAACAGGTTGGTGCTTCAGAGTATTGGTGTCCCCATTGTCTGCGACAGGTTGGTTCCTGAGAGGAATTGTGTCCTCATTATCTGTGACAGGTGGGTTCCTGTCAAGAGGAATAATTATAAATTGTAAGTTGGTGGTTGCAGAAGAACATAAAGAAAGATGTTATGTGGTTTTATCCCGCATTGGGTTTCCACGTAAAAATCGTGTGTAATGTGTTTTATGTGTTGTGGTTTAATTTCTACATGTATTACTGATTAAGTAAGTATTTCTAAATAATTATAAATTGTGTAGTGCTAGCTCCAATCTACTACGCAAAGGTGACAGGGATACCTAACAACGCACCAATTGTCTCAAAGGGGTCTCTAGATGCACCTGATGACTCATCCACACATTAGAATCAAATTTTTCTCATGTATTTGATTGTATAAGATATGTTTTGTTTTGTATTAAATATGGTCAAAACAGACTTACTATTTTTAGTAAAGTAATTTTGGAGTTGTTCTCTTCCAATGTAACCAGATCCACTATTGTAGTCAGTTGGAGCTCGACTCCTAGTAGCCTAGTTTAGAA
Organism: Picea sitchensis; assembly: GCA_010110895.2. Classification (NCBI taxonomy): domain Eukaryota; kingdom Viridiplantae; phylum Streptophyta; class Pinopsida; order Pinales; family Pinaceae; genus Picea; species Picea sitchensis. Next base: position 162,187 of record SNQJ01S0032343.1, read on the forward strand.
AATAGGTTCTTATATATTTTTATTTTTATTTTTATGTAAAGGGGCAGAGTTGTCAGAACTATAGTATTTTTTATCTTCATTGTAAATTTTTTAATCTGAATGAAATGAAAATGCAGAAGTCTTGAACCTTCATGAAAAGTATTCTAATGGTTATGAGTTGACAGTGTGTTTCTTATCTTTTGTATTTATCTCTTGTGTCCCTACTTGCATCTCATTTTTTCTTCTGTTTAAATTAATATTTAAGAGTGTAGAATTCATCTAAATGGTGCTCTAGACTCAAAGAATTTAAACTATGTACTTTCTTCCTAACTAGGTCAGAATTCATCTATATGGTGCTCTGATTCTGTTATGTGTTGTTTTTTTCCTCTTTCACCCCCTAAAATAAATTCAAAACTAAAGGTTTCATCCACCTAATTTATCTTTTTATCCTCTGAGAGGTTCTATCTACCAGACATTAGTTTCATTCATTTTCAAGAGTTGACTCCATAGCCCAATGGTCTTTTTCCTTTTTCCCAACCAAGCCCCATTTTCTACCCTATCCTCATCAATGATCTAGCCATTGTATTGATTAGATAGCCTGTGATTCTTGACTGAGATATAAAGAGAGAGCCCTCTTTGGGTTGGAAGGGCTAGCTTTCAACCTATAAGTTGGTTTGTGGTTACCTCTGTGACTTGCTTCCATGGCCAAGGCAATTTATGGAGAGTTAACATTTTGGTGTCGTTGTCGGGGAATGAAAGTTGCATTTTCCCTGGGAGAAATGGCAAGGTTTAGACCTGATTTATGATGGTGGACAGAGGTCAGACACAAGAAGGATGTACATTTCCACCTAGCGATTCCAATCAAGCTTCAATGAAATTCAAGGACTCCATTGGAGGACGAGCTCTTTTGACAGCAATATGAAGGGACAAAGAGTCAGATATCAAAGTGAAAATTTCCTTCAAGAAATTTTATTCATATTCATCAAGTGCCTCTTGTATTTTCCAGAGCATGTTAAAAAAAAATCCTTTACTTGTTGCATTCTAATGAGGACCACAAATTTGTATTTGAAAATCCTTCTTTTGAAACTATGAATATATCTTATTCACATATTACTGATCTTGATCAAGATCCTTCATTTGAGTCATATGACAACCATAACAAAGCTGGTGAGCCTCAAGATACTAAAGTTGATCTAACATCTCATGTACATAATCCAACACCTTCCAAGATTCAGCAAAGATACAAACCTTTAAAATTGCCTTCTATTCTTCATGATTTTCATCCAAAGCATGTCTGATTTTTCTCCAAAGCATGTCAAGTATCTTCCCAAATTTGATGGAGAGCTTAAGAACATCATAGCTGGAAAACACTTTCAGGATTTTGAGTATTTTATAGATCTGTTGGAAATTGAACAAGATGATGTATGTATGAGAACCTTTGCTCAATCATTAGAAGGAGATGCCAAGGCATGGTTCAAACATTTGCAGCCTCAGTCGATTAGCTCGTGGGATGAATTGAGGGAATCTTTTTGTAGATTTTGGGGTGAGAGGAAATCATGAGATCTACTCCTTTCAGAGTTTCATTCCATGAGAAGAATGAAAGATGAAACCATCTCAAATTTCAGTAGGAGTTTTACTAGTCTTTATTATAATATTCCTAAAGAAGTCCAACCTCTTGAAGTTGTTGCCATACTCCATTATGTAACAACCTTTCAATCAGACTTATCTTTTCTTCTGATGGAGAGGAATTCTATGTCTTTGCAGTAGATGTTCAATAATGCTTAGGAAGTTGGAGACAATATTCAAGCATGTAAGAAGCTGCAAAATCAGATTTTGGATGAGGAATTGAAAGCTAGGGAACCGAAGAGTGTGCATAATATGCAGGAGGTTGACCATGTCATATGTTTTCTTGAAGGATGTCATGAGGATGTGTTTGCAAAGAATGATGAGCAGCTTGAAGAGAAAGCTACTCTCTCAAATTGTTTTGATACTGATTTAAATTTGGATCCATGTCATCATGAGCAAGAAACTGATTGTTTTATGTATGCATTTGTAGACAGCCATGAATGTGAATTTGCATATCAGCCTGCAGAAGAACAAGTTGTTGCCTCAATTTTCCTATTTGATGACATTACAGAGCTTTTTGGTGAACCCAGGTATGATGAGTACAATGATGACTATGAGATTGACTTTTCAGAACAAGCAATTGCACTTTCCAAATCTGAAAAATGATTGTTTTCAACAATCCAAAAAAATCAACAAATGTGCATATGACAACAATGAAGAAAATGAAGAAAGTTTTGAATCAGGTGAAAGAACTTTGCCATTGTGTTTTTCTTCTTTCAAATTGGTGAAGTACAATGTTTATAATGTTTCAAATCAGAAATCCTCCAGGCATGATGTTGAATATGAAGAAAGCAGTGGACTTGCCAATGAAAATTATCTTCCATTATGTTTTTCTTCCTTTGAATTGGTGAAAGTAAATCATGAGATAACAAAGGAAGCGGGGAAGTCTAATTGCATTCATAGTGACATTGTTTTACATGAGCAATTTTTTATCAGTGAAGAGGGCAAACAACCTTCTCATACATTTAATGACCATGTTGTTAATTACATGGAAGGTTATTTCAGTTCAGATTTACAGCTTGTGATTAACTACCAACTTGGAAATAAATATGATGGTCAATCAACGTCAATGTTGGATATGGATTGCTTGCCACCAGGGGTTTCATTTCAGCCAACACTATCTTTTGATTCAGAAGATTATTATTTCCAGCAGTCTTAGGTGATTTTTCAGCCTCTTTGTGGCAATCAACAGGTTGAATTACATGAAAACAAGGATGCAATGGAAGGGGTGAAACATGATTGTTGTTTTATGCATGATTTTGAGGATCCAATTGTAGTTTTGTTGGAGGTGGTAAACAGTCCCAATGTTTTTAATTTTTTGAGATTTTAATTTGTAGATAAATTTTTGAATGAATTATCAGTAAACAGGCTTTGGAGCAAGCATGTGCAAAGAAAGCAAACAATGGATAAAGTGCTTGCATGGTTGCATTGGCATTTTGATTTCACTTGATTGGCAATTTTTTTCAGTAGTTAGTGTAGGTAGGTGTGAATAAGCTCAACATGGCGAGCATTTCTTTCAACATTTTTCAGTTTGGATTTGGTTCAGTTGTAGAATAAGTTGGTGGGGAAATATATTACAGGTTGCAGATCATAGTATATGGCTTGGGAACAGCCCAATGGATAAGGCACCTGGTCTACTGTTATTTGCTACCTCACAAGGAGGATAGCATCCCCATTGGAGCCATTTGTTAGCACCATTATTTTCATAGCTAAGGTTAAAAGTTTGTTTAGAGTTTGCAAAGTCATGGCTTGATCTTTGGAAGACCAAGGCATTCCTAAATGAGTCATAGTGAGTGTGTTATGTTCATGAAATCATTGATCAATAGAGAATTAAGTCATAGGTTAAGAATGAAAGTCATGTCAAAAGATATTATGGTTCATCATCAAATCTAATGTGGTCAGAAAAGGGACAATGATTACACTCCATGTCATTTATACTGTTGGTAAACTTAAAATATATGTGCATTGTTGATTTGTTGTGCAAATTACTAAAATCAGCTTTGGAGGTCTTGTCATCTATGAATAAGTATTTTATTTTTCAAATCTACTTCTTATCCACTCATGCATGCAAATTTACCACCTTTTGTTTATTATCATCACATTCACGACCTGTGCATAAGCCAAAATATCTTGAGCAAGCTTTAAAGTCCTCTGCTATGCAAACACTGCTTTTCGCTACGCAAACCTTGTTCCATTTTTCCTCGCTACTCAAATTCCAGTATAATTGTCCTCGCTCCACATCTCATATATCATGAATTGTGCTAAACACCTTTAAAGCATGTTTACCCATGCATTTATATTTTTATAAATAACCTACCTCTCACACAGCGAAGGTTTTTTATGCTAATTTGAGTAAACCCTAGCTCTGCTAATTTGTTGTGCCAAAGTTACATGTTAGGTTGTGAAGACCTCTTCGCCTGTCACATATATAAATATATCTTGCAGAGATATCCATACAGCTATGACAACTCAGGGAAGAAAAGAGGATATCAGAGGAACAGAGGATACAGAGGAATTTTCAAGAATGTGGGCCAGCCATTACTAATGCTTGTGAAGCACCCTCAACTGCCCAATCTAAATTGAAGAAGAATGCACGATTATATAAGCAAATCCAAAATTTTAAGAGGTAGAACCTGTCATTGAGAAAAGCAAACAGGGCTTTAAGATTACAAGTGAAAGTGGATGGATAAGGTAAGGATAGATTGAAACTCCTTGCTAAAATAGCACAAATATGAAGGGAGGAAACTCACAATTATGCATTTTTGGGAAAAAATCCATTACAGTTGCAACCTAAATGGTGAGTAAAGGAGGAATAAAATCAGAAAGGTTTAACATATTGTTATAAGAAACATCTTTTTTTAAATCCATGTGCCTCATATTCAAACAAATATGATAGTATGAGGCAACCTCTTGAACTTAGCTACAGTTTTTTACTGATAAACAGGAATACACAACACTTACGTAGTGATACCTCGCTACCCAAATGTTGTAGACACGTATGATTCAAAAGGAAAGTATAAAACGATTGATGTACCACGCTAGAGGTCAAATCAGGTTTCAAATTAGTAGCTACCACTTGGATCTGCACAAGTTTCAAGAAAACCAAGCATGCTACGTAAACGTTGTAGGTAGCATTTGTGTAGCGCTAGATCCAATCTACTACGCAAAGGTGATAGGGCTACCTAACATGGAACCAATTGTCTCGAAGGGGTCTCCAGATGCACCTAATGACTCATCCACACATCATAATCGAATTTTGCTCAGATATTTGATTATATAAGATAAGTTTTGTTTTGCATTAAATATGGTCAAAACATACTTACTATTTTTAGTAAAGTTGTTTTGGAGTTGTTCTCTTCCAATGTAACCAGATCCACTATTGTAGTCAGTTGGAGCTCAACTCTTAGTAGCCTAGTTTAGAAAATAGGTTCTTATATATTTTTTATTTTTTTATTGATGTAAAGGGGCAGAGTTGGAAGAACTATAGTATTTTTTATCTTCATTGTAAATTTTTGAATCTGAACGAAATAAAAATGTAGAAGTCCTGAACCTTCATGAAAAATATTCTAATGGTAATGAGTTGACAGTGTGTTTCTTATATTTTGTATGTATCTCTTGTGTCCCTACTTGCATCTCATTTTTTCCTCTATTTAAATTGATATTTAAGAGTGTAGAATTCATCTAAATGGTACTCTAGACACAAAGAAATTAAGCTATGTCCTTTCTTCCTAACTAGGTCAAAATTCATCTATATGGTGCTCTAATTCTATTATGTGTTTACTTTTTCCTCTTTCACCCCCTGCAACAAACTCAAAACTAAAGGTTTCATCCACCTAATTTAGCCTTTTCTTCTCTGGGAGGTTTTATCTACCAGAAATTATTTTCATTCGTTTTTAAGAGTTGACTCCATAGCCCAATGGTCTTTTTCCTTTTTCCCAACCAAACCCCATTTTCTACCCTATCCTCATCAATGATTTAGTCATTGTACTGATTAGATAGCCTTCCATTCTTGACTGAGATATAAAGAGAGATCCCTCTCTGGGTTGGAAGGGCTATCTTTCAACCTGTAAGTTGGTTTGTGGTTACCTCTGTGACTTGCTTCCACAGCCAAGGAAATTTTCGGAGAGTTAACACAACCGACAGAGATGGAAAGAAACTAAGCGAAAACAATTCAAAGGCTAAAGGTACTATTCTGAGCAGTTTAGTTGATTCAATGTTTGTCAAAGATGTGCATTGTGATAGTGAAAATGATCTTTGGGATAAACTCCAAAATATTTATGAAGGAGATGTCAAGGTTAAGGAAGCTAAGCTTCAAATTTTCGGAGCTAATTTTGAACAGTTGAAGATCAAGGAAGATCTTCCTTCTACGAGTTGACGAAATAGTTAATGTTATTAAGGGATTGGGAAAATAATGTGATTACTTAGTGGTTTTTCAAAAAGTATTGAGGTCTCTTCCTATGAGATTTGATCCTAAAATATCATCCCTAGAAGAAAGAGCAAATCTCGGTATCTCGGTACATTGAACATGGATGAGCTACAAGAATATTTATAGCCTATGAAATGAGAACATAACAAGAGAACCCAGTCACTAAGGAAGCAGCTTTCAAGGCATCCAAGAAGACAAATAAGAAGATCAAGAAAAATGCAAAACCAAGTTGCATCTATAGTGATCATTTAGACGAAGATGAAGAGATGGCTAACTTCGTAAGGAAATTAAAGAAAGGAACTGAGAAGGATAAATGTATGCTTCCATTGAAATGTTTTAATTGTGGTGGTATTGGTCATTTTGCTTCTAAATTTTCTCAAAGGAATAAAGACAGTGATGAAGAAGAATTTTCTAAAATGGAAAAGAAATATCAAAAGTGAAACAAGAGAAGAAACAAAAAGAAAAGTTTCAAGAAAAGTTTATACTCAAAGGAGGACAGTTCCTCATCAGAAGAGGAGGATAATGAAAGTGATAGTGATTCAGAAAGAGTACTCTTCATGGTAGTAGAATATGATTCCAAAGAAGAAGGTGAAGTCAATCTTAGAGCATAGATAATCAATGCATTAGAAGAAATTAGGAAGGAAACAAAGAAAAACAAGTCACTCAAGGAAGAGTTAAAAATGAAAGAGGGATCTCAGAATTCCAACTCTGAAGAACTAGAGCAGATGATCATGAATCTAAAAATTCAAATAGAATAAGAAATAATAATTGAGGAAATATTTAGAAGTTATTTAGAAGAAAAGGAGAAAACAATTGGAAGCTTGGAAGAAGAGATAGTCTCTTTAAGGAAAGATATTCAAAAGAAATATATGCAGTAGAAGAGAACTAGAATATTGGATCAAATCATTAGCAGTCAAAGATCATCATATGACAGGTCCAGACTAGGTTACAATCAAGTACAGAATGAGAAAGGGTCGAGCTCCAAGAAAACAGAACACGAAGCAGAACAAAGAAACTATGCAGATATTTTCAAAGATTTTTTCAAGAAGGAAGAATGCATGCCCCCCAAGAATAACATTCTAGAAATAAATAAGACTCAAGAAGACAGATTCAGAAGGAGTGCATCACAAAGAAGATCATGTATTCCCAAGTATCAAAGATTCTTTTATGGTCATCATTTTAATTGTGCTAATTTTAACATAAATTTGTAAACTACAGAGTCTATGCCAAGAACAGAAGCAACAATGCAGGGTACTTAAATAAAAGTTATCCCAGAATATCTTATGAAGCATACAGTTGGAACCAAAATAGTTTTGGTTCATTAAGAAATGAAGTATAATTCTACAAAAGCAACAATTTTTGACACATAGTGAATAATTGTGGATTGACTATTCCACCCAGGGAATCAAAGAAGAACATTGACAATCAGATATTGGAACCACAAGAGATATGGAAAAGAAAGCAAAACCAATGCTCGCTAGCTCTACAGTATCAACACAAGAAAAGTGATTGGTATGTTGAAAATGGTTGTTCAAAGCATATGGAAGGTTAGAGGAATAGATTTCTAACTCTGAAGAAAGAAAAAGATGGAACAATTTCATTTGGCAATAATCACTCAGCTAAAATTATAGGTAGAGGCACAATTAAGCTTGGAAGAAAATATGCCATGGAAGAAAATGTTCTACTCGTTGAAGATATGAAGCACAATCTGTTGAGTGTAATTCAAATGTGTGATCAAGGACACACACTTTAGTTGAACTCGGAGAAATGTGAAATAAGGCAAGAAGGATCAGGAAAGTTAGTGGTGACAGTTATAAGGAATCTGAACAACATATATGTTTTGAATGAAATTGGAAAGGAAATTTTTTGTTTAGGAAAGGAAAATGAAATTTGTCTTTGGCACAGAAGAATGGGTCACATGCACTTTGAAAATATTGTCAAAATAAACAGAGAGGAAGCAGTAAGAGAAATTCCTGAAATTTCAAAGCGAGTGAATAAACTATGTAAGCATTATCTACAGGGAAAACATGTTGGTTTTTTATATTCTTTGCAGTGAAATTCTAGTCGATGTGCATCGACTGACTGTCAAAGTCGAGGTGGATCGACAGTAGGTTGAAGTCAAGGTAGATCGACAGTAAGTCGAAGGTCAAGGTTAGTCAATCGGGTAAAGTCGAAGTTGAAGGTCAAAGCGGTTCGACATGGTAAAGGCATCGACAACAAGTCGAAGAGRTCAACCGATAAGTGGTCAATAGGTGGGCATGTGGCGACTGACTGAAGACCAAATGAAGTTCAAATGGTAGTCGACTGGTAATCTTACTTGGAGTCACTTGTAACAGAATCTCAAGATTCGCGATATATGTAGCCAATKATCTACATGGATCTATAACCATTTTTGGGTGTCATGTCTTTAGGATTTTTCCTATTGTAAAGACTATAAAGAGGCATGTTGTAAGGTCGTAAAGGCTAATCAATGAATCGTAATATAGCCAATATTTAGAGAAATCTTTAGATGTAGGTTGTTGATCATGCATATCTAAGTCGAATTGGCTACAAGGTTGTTCTTGCACAAGCAAGAGGGTATGATGTCGATTGTGTCTTAGTTGTGGACCAAAGTTAGACATGTAACCTTTTATTCGGATTGAATAAGACAATAAGAAAGTAGAACGCTCAAGGAATGTTGGTTTTCTTGGTTTGGGTTTCCAGGGTAAAATCTCTGTGTACTGTGTGATTGCTTTGTCATTTACATTCTTGATTAAATTCTTCTTCTCTTCTACTAGGTTTAGTGTGGAAGTGTGTCTCATTTCCTAACCAGTGGTATCATAGTTGTATTAAGCTTTGACGTGTATATCAGATCTTGATTTATCAATCTTGAATATGAAAACTAAACCCTAGGTACAGTAAGAGTTGTAAGTCATAAATTGTGTTAAATATCGTGGTAAAGAATGACAATCAATTCAAGAATAGAGATAGACAAATTCAATGGCTAGAATTTTGAGCTTTGGAAGCTTAAAATGGAAGATCTTCTTGTATATAGAGAATAATGGATAGTGGTCTATCCAGGTACCCAGCTGACAGGAATGTTGACAAAAGAATGGGAGAAACTCAAAAGAAGAGAAAGAAGTATGATTCGGCTTTGTCTTGCAGATTCAGTACTACTGAATGTCTCAGGTGAAGATTTAGCCAAGAAATTGTGGGACAAGATGGGAAGCTTATACTAGTCAAAATATATGGTAAACAAGTTGTTTCTCATAAATAAATTGTATCTTCTGAGAATGAGTGATGGCAGTTCGGTGATTGAGAATTTAAATGCGTTTAATACCATTTTAAGCGAATTATCGTCTATGAATATTATGTATGATTTTCAGGATGGAAATTTATATTAAAATGTAGAAACATGTGCTAATCATACTAGTCCTTAATATGCAAAACGTAAAATGCTTGGCGATATTTTTTTTAAAATATTCAAATTTCTAAGGATTTTATATTGTTTCTTTAAAATTTTGGCGATTTTTAAGGTAAAATAATTTTATTCTATGGAATTTGGGTGAACCGTTTTTAGAGAAAATGGATAATAGTGAATCTTTTTTTGGGAAAAACCATGGAAAATTAGCCCATTTGCGAAATTTATCCCCTAAAATCACCTATGGTGGATATTAAAATCATTGAGGAGGATAAGTGTATAATCCTATTATGTTCGTTTCCAAACTCCGAGGATAGCTTAGTCGTGGCTATAGGGAGTAATACAACCACACTAGCAATAGAAGACGTGGTTGTTTCTCTATTATCAGAAGAAATGATAAGAAAGAACATGGAAGGATCGAACAAAGATGCTTTACTGGTGAGAGGACGACCAATTGAAAGAGCTAAAGGCAAGTTATTCAGTAAAAAGTCTAAGTCAAAGGGTAGATATAAATCCCAGGTTCATCCGACAAGAAAATGTTGGAAATGCGATAAAGTTGGGCATTAAAAAAAGGACTTAAGTCAAGGGCGATGTGTAAGTCGACTGAGAGAAAGATGACCACGAATAAGGGAGGTGATGTGTACCTGGAGTTGACCAATACACACTCGGATCAAGGTGTTTGTTTGATCGACTCTGGAGAATCCTATCATATGAAACCACATAGAGAATGGTTATGCGAGTATGAACCATATGATGGAGGTGATTTTTCTAGGGGAACGACTCGACAACCAAAATTGTTAGACGAGGAAGAGTTCGACTTATACTCCAGGATGGGAGGAAAAGAACCCTTCGAGGTGTGCTACACATTCTAGGTTTGGAAAGAAACCTGACATATGTCAGCAAGATTAGTGATGTTGGAGTGCACAATTTGTTTCAGAAGGATTCATGCAAGATGGTCAGAGGTGTGATGGTCTTAATGAAAGGATTTCAAATTGGAACCCTATACAAGCTTTTAGGTAATTTCAACTCGACTATATGCAACAAAATCGTTTCTCCTGAAGTTGACTTGATTTTGACTCAACTCGACTTGACTCGGGCTAAGTCAGTACAAATCGACTCGACAAGTCATCATGAAGTCAACCCAACAATGTTATGGCACGAAAGGATGGGACACATTGGAGAAAAAGGAATTTGAGCTAAGCATAGAAAAGGTATGGTCGAAGGTTTTCCTGAATGTAGTTTAGAAGTTGACTTTTTTAAACATTGCATATATGGAAAACAAAGTCGGTTGAGGTTCCCATCCGAAGCGACAAGAGCAAATGAGATTCTAGAATTGGTGCATAGTGATGAGTTTGGACCGATTACAATGCCTTCACTTGGTGGATCCTTGTATTATGTCTCTTTCATAGATGATTTTTCCAAGAATACATGGATATATTTCCTGAGGAAGAAATAAAAGGTTTTCAAGAAATTTAAAGAGTTTAAATCTCTTGTAGAAAACCAAACAGATAAGAAGATTAAGGTGTTGATAAATGACAACAGTGGTGAATTTTGTGGAAAAGAATTTGATCAGTTCTGCAAGAAGTATGGCATAACACACCAAAATACCACACCATATACCCCACAGCAAAATGGAGTTGCTGAGAGAATGAACAGAATGTTGATGGACAACAAAAGGAGCATGCTCAATGGTGATAGGCTCGCACAAGAATTCTAGGCAGAGGCAGTCGACATTACAAGATATCTGGTGAATATCTCTCCTTTGTCGATGCTAGTTGACACAACTCCACATGAGGTATGGTTGGGTAAGAATCCTTTGGTTTCATGTCTCAAAGTATTTTGTTGTGATGCATTTGTGCATGTTCCCAAGGAAAAGAGGAGAAAGCTAGACAAGAAGGCAGTCAAATGTATTTTCATTGGGTACAAAGAAGGAATGAAATGATATAAGCTCTGGGATCATGCATCAAGGAGAATATTGTACAGTCAAGATGTGATCTTCAGAGAAGTCAGTGGTAAGTTTGAGACTAAAGAAATTGGTCAGATAGAGAATAATCCTGAGATGGTGTGATTTGAACTGTAGAAGGAAGAAGATGATTCATATGAGTCGACTAAATCATAGGAAGAGGTGGAACAACAGACTCTGGTAGTAAGGAGGTCAGAAAGAGTAAGAAAATCAGTTTAAAGGTATAGTTCACTCGACTTTCATTCCACATTTGTGTTAACTACCATCGACGATGAGCCCAAGTTGGTCGGTGAGGCAGTCGACTCGGTAGAGGGTAAACTCTGGAAGGGCACCATGGTTGAAGATATGGAATCCTTGCACAAGAATGAGACATGGGACCTAGTCAAGGTTCCTAGTGGAAGAATTTCCTTTGGTAGAAAATGGGTATTCAAGAAGAAGATGAATGTCCCAGGATAAGTCGATAATTTCAAAGCTCAATTGGTAGTGAAAGGATATTCCCAAGTCGAGGGAGTCGACTTTGGTGAGATTTTTTCCCTTGTAAAATTAACTTCCATTAGATTACTAATATCTCGGGCTACAACATTTGATCTGGAAATCGAATAGATGGATCTAAAGACAACGTTCGTACATGGGGCCTTGGAAGAAGAAATCTACATGAAACAACCTGAAGGATTTGTAATAAAGGGAAAGAAATATTTGGTGTGAAAACTGAAAAGATCCATTTATGGTCTAAAGCAATCACCAAGGATGTGGTACCACAAGTTCAACACATACATCCTTATTTTGGGATTTGTGAGAAGCAAAGTTGATCACTGCATATATTCTAAGGAATAATATGGGCTTTTCATATATGTAGATTTGTATGTCGATGACATGTTGTTGATTGGAAATAGCATGGACGTAATAAAGGAGGTGAAGAAGAAGTTATCCTCTAAGTTCGACATGAAGGATCTTGGTGCAGCTAACTTCATTCTGGGAATGGATATTAAGACAGATCGAGTCGATAGAAATATCTGGTTGAATAAGATGAAGTATATTGAAATAATTCTGAAACGTTTCAACATGCAGGATTGCAAACCGGTGAAGGTGCCAATTCTTGTGGGAGCAAGGCTAATTGTTGAACAGTGTCCAAAGACAACAGGAATAAATAGAGGAAATGGAACATGTTCCCTATGCAAGTGTTGTTGGTATTATAATGTATGTGGTGGTATGCACTCGACCAATCATTTCCCTTATAGTGGGAGTGTTGCGCAGGTACATGTCGACACCGAAGAAGGAGCACTAGACAGTTGTCAAGAGAGTATTTAGGTATTTGTGTGGCACGAAAGACTATGATATATGATACCAAGGAAGATGATCCAGATTATTTTCGGAATGAAATGAAAGCAGATAAATTACAATGAAATAATCATGAAGATTTCCAGAAACAGAGAAATACAACAGTACTTGATTTCTATTAATGAAAGAATTGTAAAGAGACTATAAAAATACGGAGTGCAAGACTCTCTAGAATGGTGGCATCTTTATCTCTGAGAAGAGATGTGATGGCTACGCTCATTCGCAAGAAGATGATTACAATGAGGCTCTGAAGACCTTTTTATGATAAATAGGAATGCCAAAACCATAGACATCCAAAAACCTAACCCTAGGAGATGAAACGCCAAAAGTCATGTGGGCCCCATTTGGGTAAGTTAGTACATTAAATTCTTGAGGTTGTAAATTTTGCATACGATCTTCGTTTTAGGTGCGTGATAGCCCATTGGAAAGGTCTTTTTGAGAACTACACATTACATTGTCAAACTCTAAATTCGTCTATAGTTTGATTGCGGCAGGCCAAAAAAGCATTGTTTAGGGCCCCAAAACGGCCATGGAAATACAACAAGATGTGTTGACATGAAAACATACAAAATATGCCAGTTGGATTAGGTGGGAGGCCACTAGTATCCACCTGGAATATGTGTAGGGCTTCAGACAGCTCTGGAAGTGTAGAACCCACAATTACAAAGAAGTACAGAAGAACATGTTGCACTAAAAATTGACAAGAGGAGTTAGTTGGAATAGGTGGGTGGCCACCAATATCCACCTGGATAATTCCTCCCACCTTAAGAAGCAATGGTCTCCATTGCATTGAGTGCCCAGGGAAGAGGGGAAATCATTTTATGAAACTGAATCTTGGTGAGTTGTGTGCCTTGTTGGAGAAGTTGTGCTTCTTGGCTTGTGGAAGACTGTCACAAACCTGTTGTTGGGGGATTTGAATATGTTCCACCAATCATTTGTCTCTGAGTTGGATGGGGCATTGTGTAGGCCCCATTGTAGGTGAAGAAATAATATCTTATGTCTCTTCGACAATCTGTTTTTTATGGATAGAAGGTGTTGAGGCTGTAGTGGTTGTACTGGTCTTTTGTACATCCTTTGAATAAACTGTGAAGAGGATGAATTTGGTAGTATGAGAGATTACATTGTGGTGTTTTTTTGTTGGAGCAGTAGTCGGAACTACCTCTGGTATCTTGTAGAGCTAACCTCCTAGAGTAATAATGACACTACGAGGTCTAGACTCATAGACAACATGACATTTCCACATATATGGTTGGTCCAAAAGAACATCAGAGACATCAAGAGGGGAAATATCACACACTACCTCATCCTTGAAAGGATGGATGACATAGGGCATGTGACATTGATGGTTGACGCGAAGATCTCATCCCTAGTGAAGCCACCTAATGTTGTATGGTTGTGGGTTTGGTTTTGTCAACAGCCCCAACTGTTTGAAGACCTTACCTGAGATGAGGTTCTTCTGGATGTCGTTATCAACAACGAATTGCAATGGGGTCCCCTTCACCCACATCTGTGAATGGAAGAGGTGCTCCCCCTCTCCAGGATCTACTGGTTCTTCTAGCTGAATTGTTGTGGTCACGATAGTAGCAGTGGGATCTGCGTCGATGATCTTTTTGTTTTCAATATTTTCTAGATCGAATTCTGAATCAGGGTTCAGCTCCCTGTCTTTGACCTCAGCCACCAATGATTGTTCAGAGTGACATTCATCGGTTTGTGCCAGGGGATTTTTTGGAATTCACACCACTTCCGAGTTTCATTCTTTGTCTTTACTTTACCCATTTTTTCCTGTGTCTTGGATTGGTTTTCTAGAGGTTGTTAGTTAGGGTCGTATTTACCATGCTTTGGTTGTTGCAAATTTGCAGACCTGAATTCCCATTTGTTCTGGGGCCTAAATGTATGCTCAATTTTAATAGAAAATTGATAGGCATCTCCCAATGATGAGATGTTTAGGAAATCCATTTCGATTTGGATGTACCTATGCAGAGCCCCACGGTATTTCAGAACCATATGTCGCTCAGATTTTTTATACCTAGCTTGGTGTGCAAGGTATGGAAAGTGTTTGTGAACTTAGACAATGTTTGGCTCTTCTCTTACCGTAGTGTGGTCCATATCATGTATTGGTCTTCATAGTTATCAATAGGATAGTATTGTTCTTTGACCACATCCACACAAAAATCGCAAGTGGGATTGACCCCATATATTCCAGATTCTCTTATGGAAATTTGATCCCAGTAAATTTCCCACCAATGTTTGACATGGGGGAGAGCCTTGAGGAGTGCAAAGGTGATATTTTCCCTGTCGGGAAAATTTTGAACAGAGAAATAACCTTCTAATAGATTTACCCGTTTTTCTAGGGCATCCGCATCTATTTGACCTTCAAATATGGGAATATCAAAATTAACTTGTACCTTGAAGAGAGAGGTTCCTCCAAAATGATCGCTTCATGAAAATGTGCCTATTACTATTGGCAGATGTTGAAGAATGTGTGAAAAATTCTCCATCATTTCATCCCTCTTCCACGTGAGATATTTCTCAAGCAACAGGTTAATAGAATCTTATGCTCCACTATTTTTCTTTTCTTCTGCCATTGAGGGTTTATTGGGCGTGCGAGAGTGATTTTCCTTAAGAGAGACAAAATCAAGACCCAACTGGCTATACTCGGACCTCATCGGGGACATGCACTGAAAAACGATCAAGAGAATCCTACTCTGATACCATCGATCCGAATTATTTTCAGAACAAAAATAAAGAAGAGAAATTACAATGAAATACTCATGAAGATTGCCAGAAACAGAGAAATACAGCAGCACTTGATTTCTATTAATGAAAGAATTGTAAAGAGATTGTAAAAATACAGAGTGCAAAACTTGCTAGAATGGTGGCAGCTTTATCTCTGAGAAAAGATGTGATGGCTATGCTCATTCACAAGAATATGATTACAATGAGGCTCTGGAGGCCTTTTTATGATAAACAGGAATGCCAAAACCCTAGACATCCAAAAATCTAACCCTAGGAGATGAAACGCCAAAAGTCATGTGGGCCTGTTTGGGTAAGTTACTAGAATAACTTCCTGGGGTCATAACGTTTTCATATGATCTTCGTTTTAGGCACGTGATAGCCCGTTAGAAAAGTATTTTTGATAAATATGCATTAAACCATCAAACTCTAACTCCATCTACTATTTAACAGTGGCAAGCCAAAAAAACACTATTTAGGACCCCAAAACTGCCCTGGAAGTACAACAAGATGTGTTGACATGAAAACATACAAAATAAGCCAGTTGGAATAGGTGGGAGGCCACCATTATCCACCTGGAAGATGTGTATGGATTTAGACAACCCGCAAAGTGTAGAACCCAAAATTACAAAGAAGTACAAAAGAATGTGTTGCACTAAAAAATTACAAGAGGAGCCAGTTGGAACAGGTGGGTGGCCACCAATATCCACCTGGATCAATCCTACCCCATTAGGAAGCAATGATATCCATTGTGTTGAGTGCCTAGGGAAGAGGGGAAATCATTTTCTGAATCTAAAGCTTGGTGAGTTGTGTGCCTTGTTGGAGAAGTTGTGCTTCTTGGCTTGTGGAAGATTGTCACAAACATGTTGTTGGATGGGTTGAATCTGTTCCACCAATATGTTGTCTCTAGGTTGGATGGGGCATTGTGAAGGCACCATTGTAGGTGAAGAAACAATATATTTTGTCTCTTCGACAATCTGTTTTTGTTGGATAGAAGGTGTTGAGGTTGTAGTGATTGTAGTGATCTTTTGTACATCCTTTGAACAAACTGTTAAGAGGATGAATTTGGCAGTATGAGAGATTACCTTGCAGTGTTGTTTTGGTGGAGCAATAGTCAAAAATACCTCTGGTATCTTGTAGAGCTGACCTCCCAGAGTAATAATGACACTATGGGGTCTAGACTCATAGACATCATGATGTTTCCACATAAATGGTTGGACCAAAACAACATCACAGACATCAAGGGGGAAATATCACACACTACCTCATCCTTGAAGGGATGGATGCCATAGGACATACGACATCGTTGATTGATGCGAAGATCTCATCCCTGGTGAAGCCACCCAATGTCGTATGGCTACGGGTGTGGTGTTTTCAACAACCCCAATTGTTTGACGACCTTAGTTGAGATGAGGTTCTTCTGGCTATCGTTATCAACAATGAAATGCAATGGGGTCCTCTTCACCCACATATATGAATGGAAGAGGTGCTCCCCCTCTTCAAGATCTACTGGTTCTTCTAGCTGAATTGTTGTGGTTGCGACAGTAGAAGTGGGGTATCCATCGATGATCTTTCTGTTTTCAATATTTTATGGATCGGATTCCCAATCAGGGTTCGGCTCCATGTCTTTGACCTCGACCACCAATGAATGTTTCGAGTGACATTCATCGGTGTTGTTCCAGGGTATTTTGTGGAAGTCACACCACTTCCGAGTGTCATTATTCATATTTACTTTACCCTTTTTTTCATGTGTCTTGGATTGTTTTTCTAGAGGTTGTTTGCTAGGTTAATATTTATCGTGCTTTGGTTGTTGCATGTTTGCAGACCCGGATTCCCATTTGTTCTCGTGTCTAAATTTCTACCTGATTTTGACAGCATATCAATAGGCATCTCCCAATGATGAGATGTTTATGAAATCCATTTCGGTTTGGATGTACCTATGTAGAGCCCCACGGTATTTCAGAATCAGATGTCGCTCAGAGTCTTTGATACCCAACTTGGTGCGCAAGGTATGGAAAGTATTTGTGAACTCCAACATTTTTTTTCTCTTCTCTTGTCATAGTGTGCTCCATCTCATATACAGGACTTCATAGTTATCAATAGGATAGTATTGTTCTTTGACCGCATCCACAAAAACATCCCAAGTGGGCTTGGCCCCATATATTCTAGATTCCTCTATGGAACTTTGCTCCTATTAAATTTCCCACCAATGTTTGACATGGGGGAGAGCCTTGAGGAGTGCGAAGGTGAACTTTTCCCTATCGGAAAAATTTTGAACAGAGAAATAACTTTCTAATATATTTAACCATTTTTCTAGGGCATACGCATCTATCTGACCTTCAAATATGGGAATATCAAAATTAACTTGTACCTAGAAGGGAGAGGTTCCTCCAAAATGGTCGCTTTATGAAGATGTGCTTATTGTTATCGGCAGACATTGAAGAATGTGTGCAAAATTCTCCATCATTTCGTCCCTCTATCACATGAGAGATTGCTCAAGCAACAAGTTAATAGAATATTATGCTTTGATGCTTTTCTTTTCTGCCGCCATCAAGGGTTTCTTGGGCATGCAAGAGTGATTGTCCTCAAGAGAGACAAACTTGAGACCCAACTGGCTATACTCGGACCTCATCGGGAACATGCGTTGAAAAACGATCAAGAGCAGCCTGCTCTGATACCACTAATTCGGATTATTTTTGGAATGAAATGAAAGCAGATAAATTACAATGAAATACTCATGAAGATTGCCAGAAACAGAGAAATACAACAGTACTTTATTTCTATTAATGAAACAATTGGAAAGAGATTGTAAAAATATAGAGTGCAAGACTCGTTAGAATGGTGGTAGCTTTATCTCTGAGAAGAGATGTGACGGTTACATTCATTCACAAGAAGATGATTACAATGAGGCTCTAAAGGCCTTTTTATGATAATTAGAAATGCCAAAACCCTAGAGATCCAAAAACCTAACCCTAGGAGATGAAACACCAAAAGTCATGTGGGCCATGTTTGGGTAAGTTAGTACAATAACTTCCTAAGGTCGTAACATTTGCATACGATCTCCATTTTAGGCACGTGATAGTCCATTGGAAAGATATTTTCAAGAACTACACATTATGTCGTCAAACTCTAACTCTATCTATAGTTTGACTACGGCAAGCCAAAAAAACATTGTTTAGGGCCCCAAAACGGCCCTGGAAGTAAAACAAGATGTGTTGACATGAAAACATACAAAATAAGCCAGTTGGATTAGGTAGGAGGCCACCAGTATCGACCAAGAAGATGTGTAGGGCTTCATACAGCCCCGAAAGTGTAGAACCCATAATTAGAAAGAAGTATAGAAGAATGTGTTGCACTAAAAATTGATAAGACGAGCCAGTTGGAACAGGTGGGTGGCCACAAATATCCACCTGGATCAAAATATTTGGAGGTGATAGTGATAAATTAAATGTAAATGGATTTGTCGATGCCAACTAGGCTGGAGATCTGGATCAACGGAGGTCAACCAACAGATATGCCTTCAAGATGTTTGGTGTTGCAATAAGTTGGATGAGTAAGTTACATGTGGTCGTAGCCTTGTCAACAACAGAAGATGAATACATGGAAGCCACTCATGGAAGCAAAGAATCACTATGACTGCAAAGGATATGTTCAGAAATCAAGTTTGAGCAGAGAGCTATGAAGATAAGTTGCAACAGTCAAAGCGCAATATTTATGGCAAAGAACCATGCTTATCATTCGAAAACTAAGCACATCAATGTACAATACCATTTCGTGAGAGACATGGTGGAAAGTAATAAGGTGCTACTGGAGAAATTAGACATGTTGGAAAACATAGCAGACTCGTTGACCAAGTCTATGAGTGTTGTAAAATTCTCTTGGTGTAGAGAGGCAATGGGAATTTTTTCCCTAGGTCTATGAACAAAAGTTCAGGAATCTCGTGGTTTTAGCAAATAAGACAACAAGTGGGAGAATGTTGGATTGTTATATTCTTTGCAGTGAAATTATAGTCAATGTGGATCAACTGACGGTTGAAGTCGAGGTGGATCGACAGCAAGTCAAATTTGATGTAGATCAACAACAAGTCGAACATCAAGGTTAGTCGACCAGGTAAAGTTGAAGTCAAAGGTCGAAGCGGTTCGACATGGTAAAGGCATCGACAACAAGTAGAATAGGTCAAATGACAAGAGGTCGACATGCGGCATGTGGCGACCGACTGAAGACTGAATGAAGTCCGACTGGTAATCTGACTTGGAGTCACCTGCAACATAATTACGAGATTCATGGGATTTGTATCCAATGATTTGCATGGATCTGTAACCATTTTTGGGCGCCATGGTTGTTGGTCATGCAGATGTAAGTCAAATGTCTACAAGGTTGTTCTTGCACATGAAAGAGGGTATGATGTCGACTGTGTCTTAGGTGTGGACCAAGGTTAGACATGTAACCTTTTATTTAGATTGAATAAGACAACAAGAGAGAAGAACGCTCGAGGAATGTTGGTTTTCCCAGTTTGGGTTTCCAATGTAAAATATTTGTGCACTATGTGATTACTTTTTCATTTACATTATCAATTAATTTCTTCTTATCTTCTGCTAGGTTTAGTGTGGAAGTGTGTCTCAGTTCCTAACAAAACAAACCAGGACCAAGTTCAAATCAAAGGAGTACTCAATGACAAAACCATTGGAGATTGTACATACTGATCTATGTGGACCAATGAGAATAAAGGGATTAAATGGTGAACAATACTTCATGTTGTTTATTGATGACTACAAAAGAATGACTATAGTTTTATTTCTCAAGAAGAAGTCAGAGGCATTTGAGCACTTCAATATATACAAAGAGATGGTTGAAATAGAGAAATACTTGAAAATCAAATGTTTGAGATCAAACAATGGGATTTTGTTTGGCGAACATGGGATAAAAAGAAAATTCTCAGCATCCAGGACACCTAAGCAAAATGGAGTTGTTGAAATAAATAGCATGACAGTACAGGAGATGGCTAGAACCATGTTGAAAGATTCAAAGTTGGGTAACATCTTTTGGGCACATGAAGTACATACAATGGTTCATATCTTGAACAAAGGAATGCTCAGAAGTAACAGTGATAATACTCAGTACGAGCTATGCAAAGGAAGATGAACAAATGTGAATCATTTTAGATTGTTTGGAAGCAGGTACTACATCAAAAGAGAAGATAGAAGGATTGGAAATTTTGACTCCCGAGTTGACAAAGGAATATTTTTTGGGTACTCAAGAAAAATAAAGGCATACAAATGTTTCAGTCTGAGACTCAATATAATAGTGGAAAGCATCAATGTACATATTGACGAGAGTAGTGTATGAAAGCCTAAAGGAAAAATTAAAGACTCAGCAGAGCAGGAAGGAGAAGAGGATTTGAAAGAAGAAGTAGAAGATGCAGAAGTGGAAGAAGATGAAGAGAATACAGAAGCAGAGCAAGAGGAAGATGACCAGAAAAATATTCATATATCTCCCAAAACTCCCAGCCGGCGAGTGCACAAAAATCATCCATCATAACACATCATTGGGAATAAATATGCA
>SNQJ01S0032343.1:208395-230702 GCA_010110895.2 Picea sitchensis
CTTTTCCATAGAATATACTAACTAGATCCAAAAACCAAAGACATGAAATATGGTACTACACGTATTATAATATATTATCAAGGAAAAAACAAGCTAAATGAAATTTGGACATTTGAAAAAAAAATTACAAGTTAAATGAGTACATCAATAAAAAATAGCATACTAACCTTGCATGTTCAAAATCCGAGCTATGTAGATTGAGAATTGGATTTGTTCAACCGGTGGGTGACGGAAAAAATAAACGGCTCAAACAAAATCCAAGAACAGTGTCGCAACTAGAGCAATTGTGTCTCAAAGTCTCTTAAAGTCACGTATATATAGATAAAATAGTCAACTAGCCATTAACACTGACCAATGAGATAGGCAAAATTTCCATCGCTATTGCCACGAAAGTTCATCGCTATAGCGACGAAAATCTTGACTAGATTTAAATAAGATTTACGTCGATATTGCGACGAATTTTCGTGGCAATAGCGATGAAAATCCCGCCCTGTTTAAAAAAAATATGAAACTAGTTGAAGCATCGAAAATTTTCGTGGAATAATCCACCCATATGTAGTAGTGTTATCATCTATCTCTAGACTCAAACTTTTCGGCTTGATCTTTCTAGCACAAATTGTCGTCGTATACGGTATCAAGCCTGTCAATACATCATCCTCAGTGATACCCTTTACCGCCATGGTATTGATTCCATTTTTCGACAATGTCTCACCTACGATGACGTTGAGAAAGCTTTGAATGATTGTCACTCTGGAGCATGTGGCGATCATATGTCTGGGTATTCCACTGCCCAAAAGATCTTACGAGCTGGCTCTTTCTGGCCTTTATTGTTTAAGGATTGCATTATTGTCATCCAGAAATGTCATGCTTGTCAAACTTATAATCATAAGATCAGATCTCATCCTGCTCCTCTTCACCTTGTATTTTTCATTGGTTCGTTCGCTAAATGGGGCATCGAATTCATGACATGTAACCCTCAGTCGGTTGGGGGGCATGGATACATTATTGTAGCTGTGTATTATTTCACTAAATGGGCCAAGGCAATGCCTACATTTGATAACACCGGGAGAACTGCAGTATTGTTCATATTCAATCATATCATTACTAGGTTTGGTGTCCCTCAAGCCATCGTTACTGATCATGGTAGTCATTTTCGAAATTTTATGATGTCTGAACTTACTGAAAAGTTGGGTCTTCGCCATGAAAACTCAACCCCCTACTATCCATAGGCCAATGGTCAGGTTGAAGCAATCAACAAAGTTCTCACTACTATGCTTTGACGGATGATAGGAATTCATAAGACGAATTGACACACGGTATTTTTCTCAGCATTATGGGCCTATCGTACATCTGTTAAGTCTGTCATGGGATTCACACCTTTCCAGTTAGTATATGGTATAGAAGCAATTTTCCGATTGAATGTGAGCTACCATCTTTGAAACTGGACGTTGAACTTCTCCCTAACACCTATGTTGAAGAGGAACCTCTCTTGTACTTGATGCAATTAGATGAAACCCATCGTGATTCCACCTTGGTTATTGAAACTCAAAAAAAGTGTTTTAAATCCCAATACGACAAGCATGTCAAACCACGTGTTTTTTCTGAAGGTGATCTAGTTCTTATTTACGAGCAAGATCATGATTTTCTAGGGGCTGGTAAATTTGAGCCCATGTGGCGGGGTCCTTATATTGTCAAACGAGTGTTGGAGAAGGGAGCTTATGAGCTCGTAGATTATGATGGAATTGCATGAGTGCTTGTACTTTTAGTGTATCATACTTTTGTGTGCTTTTTCATTGTTTGGTTTCACCCTTCAACTACGTACCTTGTGTTGTGCTTGGTTTTCAAATGTCGGTGTCTTCGCTACCCTACCTTGGCTTTGTTGATGGCGCTAGTCGCAGTACTCAGAACTTAACGTCTATTGCTTGGGAAATCTATGCACCTACAGATGAACTGATTAGTCTACATGGCGTTTGCCTTGGTCATGCAACTAATAATATTGCGGAATACAGTTCAATCATTGAATTATTGACCAACGTTGTTTCACTTGGAATCTGTCATCTTGTTGTACGACTTGATTCACAGTTAGTAGTCCTACACTTGAGTAATGTTTATTCTATCCGAAGTCCTACTTTGTTAAGGGTATATTTACGAATTCACCTCTTGGAACGTCATTTTGATTACATTGAATATCAACACATTCCTAGATGTCTAAATACATTAACAGACGCATTGGCTAATTATCTGTTAGACAGACATTTGAGACATTTATAAAATCCAATCACACTTTGTATATATAACAAGTAAGCTGGTATAAGCCTCGTATATATATAACGATAAAAGTTTACAAAAAAAGTGTTTTTGTCTGAAGACCAAAATATCAAAAATGTGAAGCACATGGCCTCGTATACAATAGCATCAAGGATGTTGCTTGCTATAACACGTGACTGCCCATGCTACTCTACGGAGTAGTCGACCGATGAATGCAGACACGCCCATTGTGTGGCGTTGATAATGCCTAGGAATATCAACTATAGAGGCATCTAGGATGTTCATCGTGAGTCCTTCCAGATTTTGTTCTATGGTCTCGAAGTCAACAACAACTACTCCTGCTACGACACCTCTCTCCCCTCGCCTCTCGATAGGGGATGAACCTGGAGGACGATAAGGTCCCATATCTGCATTATCAAAGAGCATTTGATTAGTCATCAAATAAACAACATAAAAAACATTTTATAAATAACAAAAACATGATGTAAACAAAATTTTCCTTCTTGCCTATGTCCCCCCATTGGGAACCCTTGGGAAGAGCTAGGTCCGGATCTCCACGGAAGTCTAGCCCAGCATATGCATAATCATCGTTCGTGAGCATCTGAGTTCTCAACCAGTCGAAGAAGATATCAGTGTACCTAACGATGGGACCCGTTGCATGTCAGGCCATGATGTCTACCCACCTCTTCATTCTCGGATCTTGTCGAGAAGGTATACCCCACTCTACCTGCAAGCGTAAAACTCAGACCCTCTCTAGGAAGAAGGATACCAAAATCGACCCATATCCTAAATGTTTCAATCCACCACTTCTACATTTGGTAACTTGTTTTTTCATACTTTTAAGAACCCCTTCGCACCAGTTGAAAACTCGGGGCTCCATACACTCCAGTGCATACTGAAAGTAGCTCTACAGAGCCATATGGGGAGTTTCACTCCCTGCCATGCACGTGATGGTATAGAGGATAGTTCGTAGAGGCAAGTCTTAGACATCCCTGATAGTGACCTTGCCGCTATGTTTCTGGGTACCTGGCACACAATGTTGACAGATGTAGTGGTTCATAGGATCACTACCTCCCCTGCTACCTATAAGGGTCACCCATGAACCCCGGCAAGATAGTCCTATTAGGAAGTAGATATCCTCGATATCTATAGTGAGTGTCCGGGCACCCACATGAAAAAATTTCTCGTTCACATCCCACATGTGAACTAAAGTACTTGAGGAGTCTCCGTTGGGTACTCATACCCTGAATCTTGAACAATTTCAACAATCCACGATGTCGGAGGGCCATTATTGTTCCTAGGTCATTCCCAACGAAGTAGTCTTCCTCTTCGTGCTTGCTCTCATGTCATTCTAACATTTTGACCGTGGAAGGCCTGCCAAGGAACGATAAAAAGAGATTAGCATCATGATTTTCTTTCCTGAAAGATTTTTCTTGGCAAATTCATCTTTATAAAATTTTGGGATGCAGACGTCGCAGGCATGTGCATTTGCACAGTGCAGAGTCATCACACCCTAGCTTTAGGGTCGACTGCGACGACCTCCGTGCATCGGTATCCCCAAGAAATCAACCCAAAAGTCTATTTTTAATCAATAAAAATCAAATTTTAATCCATGGAAAGATGAAAGAAATGAAGATTACCTTTTCTGTGGAGACGATTCATCGAATGATCATCCGTGCACTCTGCAATCCGCAGTTGAAAATCAAGGTAAAAAGAGGGTTTGGAGCAATGGTTAGATGAACTTACAAATGAAATAGTGAAATGAAGACTTTTACCTATTTTATTGATTTTCAATACTTTTCATTTGAATATTATATTATTTTAATGCTTTACCCTAACCCTAAAGTGCTAACAACTTTGCAAGTGATTGATTTTTTGCAGATCAAAAAGCCTAGAGGTGAAACGTTGGAACAAGGGTCCCCCTTTTTGGTTTGTTTTTATAGATTTGTCGCATGTACGGATCCTTTTTGGGTTTTTCGGGAAAAACACCGAGCAAGTCTTAATTCCTTCTCACGCTCGTAAAACCATGAGAACGAAATCGAGTAGTCTTTTGTCATTTTTTCGAACTCGTAATGGTGACACAAAAAACGAAACCCATGGAGTATCCTTTAAGATCTTTTCACGCTCCCTAAACATGAAAAGATTGTCGAGCGACCTTGTTCTTTTCATGCTCGTAAAAGTATTTGAAGAAAACATCGAATGAGTGGTAGGTTATCACTTTTTTGGCCTCGTCGGATTAATTTACAAAAAAAGACCTGATGAGTTCTCTTTAAGTGTTTTCCAGACTCTCTAAAATTGAAAAACCTCTGAGTTCTCTCTCTTTGGACTCATTAAACAAACATTGAAAGACCCATATAGGATCAAACCACTCATTCTTAGGGTTCATTAAACATACTCCAAGGGACTCATCTGAAGGATGAGCTTACATCAACAAGCATATGTTATCCTCCTCAAGCTTGCGTAAAAATAAAGAGGTACTCGCCAGAAATGGCGGGGGAAAATTGGGAAAGAAATGTGTCTTTGTATTTGTGTTAGAGGCAGTAATAGTCGCTCTTGAACATGACACACCCCTTAATCATTGTATCCGGGTTGGGAAATCCATTTGTCTCTCGTTTGACCATATGCATGTCCATATGTCAGGTCCTCCTTGAGTCGATGTTGTCAAGACCATTGTCATGTCGTTCATATGTTCAAGAGAAATCCAACCTAATGAGGCCTTCTATTGAGTCAGCCATTTGTACTTATAAATATTCTACCATGTCGGCTTTCCCTGTGTCAGTTTTGAATCACTTCATACTATGATCTACCTCAAATCTGTTACATATTTCGTGTCATTGATGGGGGATACATCAAGGCCCTCCTGTGACGAGTCTTTTCCTGTCGACTTCAACTCATTATCCGACAATGAGACTTAGAAATCATTTAGTACCTTAGAGCCTGCATGCCTCAATGGCATGTTTCTTCGCTTTCAACAGTGGGTTCACATCATTGACCCATGATTGGAAGATTCCATCGAGTGTTCGAATTCAACTCATTTATTCACATTCGTTGGATTGTACTAGGGTACCTTGAGAGTCATTGACATCAATGGTGATTTCCCTCGCACTTGTTAACGATTTTCATTAATTGTCGGTAATCAAGTGGTTTCTACCATGTTTGACTTCAGCACCTGTAATCACATGGTTAGATTCGTACTTAGAGACGGCGGAAATGAACACCCTGGATCTTATCATTTTGGTCCAGGTTGCGATGGAGTATTTATGATTTGTGTTGATACATAGATCCACTTTGTATGTCTTGTGGCTATGTCTGAATTTGAGTTCTTTAGAGCATAGATCCACAGTGTATTCTTGGTGGCTATGTCGATTCATAATGACATGGATCCACAATGTATATTTAGTGGCCTTGACTCACTTGACATTTTGTAATCTAAGTATGGGAATGCCTACCTCAGACATTGGTATATTATTATGCAGATGCTTGATTGTTTGCAGGTTCCTGATCGATGCACTCCTTGTTTCCAACACACACATTCTACAAAGTATTTCGGTTATCACGATTTGCAGCTTCATACTTTGGGGGGCATTATGTTACACATTATTTTGGTCACCTCAGTGATCACTTGACAACATGTGTTCATGTTCCTGAAAAATACTAAAAGAGACTTTCTCCAGGAGAAAAGTGATTTGATTTCCTCTGCTAGAAAACCCTATTAAGGAAGGTCGTCTCACCCTACTCTATTCATAGGGTGCGACGATGCATGATCGTTGCACCCTACTCTATTCATAGGGTGCGACGATGCCTGATCGTCGCATCCTGCACCATACCTAGACTGCGATGTCGTCGCAGGTTGCTAGTGCATTAAGGTGCGACGATGCTTTAAGCATGGGAAAAGTCAAATTTCACGAACGTTCTAGAAGGTGAGGTGGCCTCTGATCGGTTTGGATCTTACTCGCTTCTTTGATTTGGTGGGATCATCCTAATCTCCTCACCCATCTCTCTTTCACACTATATAAAGAGGGACCTCTCATGGAAAATGCTAAGCTTGAATAGGCTAGGAATTGTATGGAGAATTTTGCATTAGATCATGCTTGACAACCTCATTTCAGTTCATCATGTCATTGTGGATATTCTTCATTCAATGTTGGAGCAAAGGTGTGTGTGTTGGAGAAAAGGGCCATTGAAAGGGGGCCTTGCGACATCAAGGCTTTTGGTTGTAATCTCCACTTTCATTTAATATGATACAGCAATTTGTTTCTTTCCCATAAAACTAGTCTTGTTTTATTGTATGATTCCTTGATCACATGCATAGGTTCTTGTTGAGTATATTGTGTTGCTTTCACTTTGGTTGGCTTGTGTTCCCTTGTTGATTCAATATCACGGGAGAATTGAAGTGGAGCTAGGATGGCAATGGCAAGAGGAAACGACATTTAAAAGGTATGTTGTCCATCTCTTGTTAACTAGTAAACTCAATAATTAGAACTTAGGGAAAGTTCCATATTTTGTTTTGTTTTGTTCTAGTTTCCAGTGGGATCTAGGGAGACTTGTTTATGTCCACATTTACCGATTAATCCTATAACAACCACTTTTTTTTTTTTTTTGGTAATGTTGCCATTTTCAACCAACATATTATTAGTGCTTCTTACATAATACACTTTTATTGAAATATGTACATAAGCTTACATAATGATCTTAGAATTGTCCACACTTAACAATTCAATCATAGATATCAAACCATTTGTTAAGTAGAATGAAATTATCATTTTATGCATAGGAATTTCCAACCATTAGGCCTTTCATTCTTCCAACATCATTATCTTTATTACTCTATTTTCTGAACATAATTTTCTTGCAGTCACTGCTCATGTGACTACTTGACTTGCAACTTTCTTGTTGCAATGGCTAACAACCCTTGAAAGGTTTTCAAATCCACAAGTTAGTAATAATTGTAACATCTCAGCTATTAACATACTCCTTTCCTTTATATATGTGTGTGTGTCTGTATCCACAAAAATGCATTCAATAATTGCATTCAAGCATAAATAACTCAATCATGTATGAGTGCAACTCTACCACTTACACATTATGCAGGAGTAAAATTCGCCTGCATATTTATTCAATGCACCTTTGTTTTGATTTCATGAT
This sequence comes from Picea sitchensis, assembly GCA_010110895.2. Classification (NCBI taxonomy): domain Eukaryota; kingdom Viridiplantae; phylum Streptophyta; class Pinopsida; order Pinales; family Pinaceae; genus Picea; species Picea sitchensis. Next base: position 215,809 of record SNQJ01S0032343.1, read on the forward strand.
GCCATTTATCTAAGTCATGTATCCCACTATGGTGAATTGGAAGGTCTGGCCAATGCCCCAACACACCATCCATACACTTCTTATTGCTTGCTCAACTATTTGGATGCCTTCTTTTTCAACCTGAACACTACACCAAGAATATAATTCTATGGTGATCTTTAGTGTTAGCAAAAAGGTTGCAGTCCAAACCTTAGCTAAAGTAGGAAGTTTTCCTTGTATACTTGTGTGGCACAAAAGCCTTTCCATATATAGCCATGCTATGGCCTCATAAATGACTAGCATTACCGGTATTCATTCTTATAATAGGGTTATACCCTTTTATTTCTTTGGTTATTAGCTCATAACCAACAATTCCATAATATGTTATTACATCACATGTATGCATTCAAAATCCAAGCATATTTTATAATTATTACAGGCCTCTAGCCTTTACCACACCTAGTGGTATCTTATTTCCATTAATGCATTCAAATTATGCAATATTTTAATTATATAATAAACTTTCGTTGGGGGAATTCTTACCTAAATTCACCTTCTGCAATATAAATACATAAAATTTATACATTCATATATGCCCTTAAATACATTTAATGCTACCTGGCTAGTTGGTATTAGTAGGAGCTTCCTTCATATGGATGTCTTCCATATGAAACAGCATCATCAACAACACTTGCAGCCATGCAATAATTATTTCTTTCCTGGCACAAAAAATGTCATTAACAACTTTCATAATCATATATATATATATATATAAATAAAGTACTTCTAGTCTTCAATAAGTTATATATATTAACAAATATACATTCATTAATGCATATCTATATGCACTAACAATGCATCATTAACATGCTCATAGATTCATATGCATTCGAGTTCCTGTGCTAAGTATGGTTGTCCAATAGGCCATATTATATTTGTTGTTATACAATTGCAATGACCTCTTTTCTCACGTACAACCTTCTTTGTTGTTACTAGTTCTCCTCAATTCTCACTATAATCATTGCACGTGATTATTTCCTCCCTGAGCACTTTTTTAGCCAATTCCACTCTTGACTACCTTTGATTTTTCAACCACATACTATATTGATATTAACTTTCAACATTCCTCTTTTTTTTTTCTTTTTATATTTATTTTCTGGATCCTTCTGACCAAGCACACACATGACCAAATTACATTTCCGACCATGCTCTCTTATTGACTTTAGATCTTCAACCTCCATTTACTTTCTGGTCCAAACTAATCCATCCCTTTTCTTGACTAAACACATCAGCCCTTGTAGTTTCTTGAACTATTCTTTTCTCCTTTCCCGACCCATTTGGTTTTAAACTTGACTTCCTTAGTCAATTTCCACCATATTGTGATGCTACACAATGTCTTCTTTTCCAGTTTCATAGAGATTATCTGGAAGTAGTTGACATTGCTTTTATTTTATATCATACATTCTAGTGATACTTCCAACCTCCTGGATTATCACCTACAACTTTTTTCAATTTGATATGAGTTCTTTCAGGTACCCTATATTCTGCATACCAAGTCGCATAGAACCATTTTCTTTCTTATGGTTCTTCACTGATTTCCCCTCAGAAAATCATCTCCATGCTTGAATTATTTTGACTTGCTATCCCAATCCACTTTGGGTATGTACTCAACACCTTAGGAGTGCACCCAACATTCTCTCATTGTATCAACCTTAGGAGTGGACTTAATCAACAAGAGTGGTTCTTATCACACACAGAAGACCACTCATTTATTTAATCTAACATAATCCCATAATTGATCAACTAAAAACTGCTATTGTTTATGAGACTAAACTGATGCATGCGTTGGATGAACTATGATTGATAGAAAAACTAGGAGTGACAGAACAAGGTTTTGTGTCGAGTCCTGGCATGCCTGCATGATGTTTGATGATTCTGGAGGGTAATCGGTTGCATGGGTAGATCTTCACTTGATCTACTTCTTCATTGAATCCCTAGAGCGTTATGTAACTAATATCGAGACATAACTCTATGTCTGTAACAGAGCCTTGGTCGTTAAGTGCACTTCATTTCGACTCGTCAGCTGCCATCTGTACTTTCAAAAAGATTTGTTGGAAACATCGTCGACCCATCGGTCGTGGAGGGAGGCGTGGAATCAAGCGTCCAATAGGAGATGATACGAGTGAATGTGGACTACATGTATGCATATGACATGGAGAGGGGAATCATGAACGTGAGTGGAGGTGACGTGGAATGACATGCAGGTGGGAGTATTGAGTGGAGGACAAATGGTGCACGGTGAGAGGGGCAGTATCAGGAGGTAGTCTGGCAGGATTCCAGAGGGATGGGTAGGTGGCAAGCAGATTAGAGGGGGGGGTGGGTCCGAAATCATGAGGAGGTGCCACATTAGGTGGGCCCAAGCTGGGGAAACCGCTTTTTCGGACCCCCCCCAGTTAAAGGTAGAAAGGTCGAGGGGGTCCAAAAGCATGTGAGGACCGTCGATCTGGGAGATGGGGATGCCACCGATGGGGATGTGTACGAGAGTTAGGCACACAGCGACAAAACTTCATCTCTTTCACGCTTTGTAACCCTGAATGCCACGGGAACCGTCGATCTTACATCAATGTCGGATCTTCACCGTCCATCGAGTCAACCTATCCATCTGCGTGTATTTCGAGTCTGACATGGACTGCTATGATTCATTGCTAGCTTTTGCGAAAGCTTATTGATCTTTCAATGGGTTTATCAGACCTGGATATCTCCTGCATAGACAAAAACTTGGTGGACCTGCATATCTCCATTAGTGGCAAAATGATGACACACATTTGAAACTCAAACCAGACATGTGATCCTCTTTCAAGAAATAAAAAAGATGGTGAAAAATAAGCAAAGACAAGAAGGGGCCATGAAGCTGAATGATTAAAAAATGGAGAATGAGTTAAGAAAGCAACCACAAAACTTAGAATGGATGGATGTTTAGGGAAAAGGGCAGGGATGCAGACCTAGGTTATAACATTGGCTCCAACTAGGGATAGCTCGTCCCTATGAGGTGCTAAGAACTGTAGATCAGTTCCTTGAGATTAAACAATTGTTCTTATCTTCCATCACTTACCTCTGTTTCTTTTTGCCAACCCTGTGCATTTGCTATTGTCCCTCAGCCATGCATCTTATTGAATTAAAAGAAGCTGAATGATTAAAAAATGGAGAATGAGTTAAGAAAGCAACCATAAAACTTAGAATGGATGGATGTTTAGGGAAAAGGGCAGGGATTTAATCTAGGTTATAAATATTGTTCCAACTAGGGATAGCTCGTCTTATGAGGTGCTAAGAATCAGAAAGATCGCCTCCTTGAGATTAAACAACAACACTTCTGTATCTCTCCATCACTTACCTCGCTTTTGCCAACCCCTGTAAGTATATCTGCTACTGTCTCTCAAACATGCATCTTATTGAATTAAAACACTGCAACTACACCCCAGTGCCTTTTTGTTAATAAGGGAGTCTTTATTCACACAAACTAAGTAATCAATGAAAATAAAAAGGAAAGCATTATGGCAAATAATAAGGACTTTCCCTCATCTTTAAACAAAATAGTGTTTCATAAAGCACCCATTTATTGGGCCTCCAAAGATCTTTGTATCATCTAGATTGTGCAGGATAAATGTGTTATTGCCCAGAACCTCAACCACCTTAAAAGGGCCAAACCAGAGGTTGTCAAACTTATTGTGCTTGGACTTATCATCCCTTCTGGCATCCCACCTCAAGACCAGGTCACCCATTTGAAAGATTTCCTTCTTCGTTTTCTTATCAAAATTTGATTTGATCTTGTTTTGGTATGCTTTTGTCCTTTGATCCAGTACTTCTCTCTTTTGTTGAACTTCTATAATCTGGAAGATTCTCCTTTGGATGTCATTTGGCTCCTCAATCTCTTCCGGTAAGAATTTTAGGACTTGTATACCAAGCCGAGTGCGAAAAATAGTGTCTATGCCATAAACAAGTTGAAATGTCGAGGTTCCCGAAGACTTCTCGGTGATAATTATGTCGGCCCACAAAGCATACTTGAGTTTAGAGTCCTGGGATTTCTTGTTTTCAGTCAATAACTTCTTAATAATCCCGATGAGAGTTTTATTTGATGATTCTGCAAAACCATTCCCCTGAGGGTGATAGGGTGTGGAATGTGTCAAGGAAATGTTATGACTCCCATAGAAGTCAATCATGGCTTTGGACTTGAATGCTTGGGCATTGTCTATCACAAGCTTATTGAGGCAGCCAAATCTCGCAAAAATATTAGTTTCCAAGAAATTCATGATCACCTTGTCAGTGGCATTCATGGTGGGCACAGCCTCGAATGACTTGGTGAAATAGTCAGTGGCAATGAGAATCCACCTATGTTGCCCATTGGAGGGTGGGTTTATCTCACCTATAGAGTCTAACCCCCATTGCTGAAATGGACCACTGGCAGTGATAGGTTTTAGGGGTAGTGATAGTAACTTTTGTTTTCCTGCAAATATCTGACATTCATTGTAGGCTCTGACAGTAGCAAACACATCAGATAAAAGGGTGGGCCAGTAGTATCCTGCCCTTAGGATCTTGAGAGTTGTGGACTTCTAGTGTTGGTGTCCTCCACATACTCCTTTATGCATTTCTGATGTGACTTGTTTGGCTTCATTTTCATCAAGGCATTTTAACAGGATGCCAGCAGGATCCCTCCAATACAAGCTCTGGTTTGAAATGCAGAATTTGATAGCCTTCAATTTGAGAGACTTGGCCTTTGTCTTCTTGACATCTGGTGGAAATTCCAAATGCTGTAGAAAATAAATGATGTTTTTATACCAAGGTGAAGAGGATTAGTTTTCAAATACCTGTAAATTGTTTTGTCTAGGTTGTATGAGGGGTGCATCTGATTGGGTGAAGATTTGATGCAATTCTAGCACCTTACAGTTTGATTATGATAACAACTTGGCAAGTCCTTGTCCTTTCATCATCTTGGTGGGCTTTATGTGCAGGTCATACTCCAACAATTTGACAATCCACTTCCCTCTTTTTCCCTCACTATCTGGCTGGACCAGAATCTCTTTGGCACTGTTGCTAGGAACAGAGGTTGTTATGCTAGACTGTAACACATAAACCCCGAAGGCTTTGAGTGTTTTGACCAGTGCATAAGCCTGCTTCTCTAGTATATCATACTTCAGCTCAACATCTCGGAGATCTTTGCTAAAAATGGCTATGGGTTGTTCATGCCCTTTTTCATATTTTTGCAGTAGCACGACAACGATGGTCTCCTCTGAAGCAAAAGGGAAGATGAAGAAATATTTGGTATGGTCAGGGATAGATAATACACGGGCTTCAAATAAAGCATGCTTGATCCTTTGGAATGATTATTTTGCCTCTAGTGACCATTTTATCACAACATATTTCTTCAACATGTTAGTGATAGGCTTCATAATTTCAGCAAAATTTGGCACAAAACGTCTGAAGAAGTTTATCTTACCAATAAAATATTGGACAACCTTTTTATTTCTGGGGATATCAATCTCTTGAATGGCACAAACCCTCTTTGGATCAATTTTTATACCTCCTACTGATACGATGTGGCCTAGGAGCTTTCCTTCTGGCATGGCAAACTAAGACTTCCTAGGATTCAGAGATATTCCATATCTCTTGCATTTCTTGAAAACATGTTCCAGATGCTGCAAATGTTCATCATCATACTTGGAGAAAATGGTGATCTCATCCAAGTATATAACCATAAATTTGTCTTTTTCCCCCACGAAATCTATGTTCATGGCCCTCTGAAAAGTGGCCCCTGCGTTCATCAGCTTGAAAGGAATCTTGTTGTATATGAATGTTCCCCATGGGGTGGTGAATGTTGGTTTTTCTTTATCTTCCTCACACATTGCTATCTGGTTATAACCAGAGTATCCATATAACAAGAAAAATTTGTGTGCACCTACCACCCTTTGTAAAATATTATCCATCTTGGGGAGGGGGTAATTGTCCTTCAGAGCACACTTGTTGAGATTTTTGAAATCAACACACAAGCGTATCTCCCCATTTTTCTTCCTTACAGGTACTAAGTTGACCACCCAGTTTGAGTACCTCAATGGTACAATAATCTTGGAATCCAACATTCTTTTCAGCTCTTTCTCAATTGTGGACATTAACATGGGATTAAATTGTCGAATCTTCTGTCTGAATGGCTTGGAGCTAGCCTTTAGAGGGATCTTATGCTGGATAATGTCAGTGTCAAATGTCTTCAAATCTTCATAGGACCATGCAAAAATATCAACAAACTTTTTTATGAGATTGACATACATGTCCTTTTGTTCTGCAGCTATTGCTTTGGACAAATTGATGATCTTGGGATTCTCAGTGGTCCCAATATTGCAATCTATTATCTCTTCTTCTTGATTCTTCATGGCAGCTCCTCTATAGACATCATTACTGTCAAACAACCTTTCCAATGGCACTAGTCTTCTTGCAATGTGATTGGTTTTTAGCTCCACAATATCATGACCAGCTACTTTCTTTCATAGATGAGATGTTTGTTGATCTTCTAATTCCTCATTTTCACCTTCTTGACTTTCTTGATCAATTGAGATATTGGAGAATTCATCAATGGTGTGTAGAAATCTTTGCAGCTCTAGATCATCACTAAATATTTGCCAGTGCCTTCTGTTGTCTGGTATGGTTGTTCTATGCGTGATCTCCACCTGATATTTAATATTTGGGCCAATGGGAGGCCTGAAAGTGCCGACAGCTAAGGCCAGAGAATATTCCTTCTGATTTTTCTCTCTCAGAATGAAGGAAATGTTAAATGCTAGAAATAAATTATCGATCAGATCCCATACCTCATTTTTGTATTGCTTGAGCCTCTGTTGTTTAGCTTGGTATATGTTCCTCACTCGATTGATGATCAACTGAGAATCACCAAAAACTTCTAGACAGTCAATGGCCATGTCTTTGGTAGCCCTCAATACCAGCACCAGAGCTTCATATTCAGCTATATTATTAGTAGTTTCAAACTCCAGCTTTTAAGAGAGTGTAATTACCTCTTCTGAAGGGGAAATAAGGAGTATACCTGCACCTAATCCTTCCTTATATAAAGATCCATCGAAATACATTTTCCATACGTTGCTTTGTTGACCTATCAATAGCTGACCTTTGCGTTGCTAACTGATATTTTAGGTTCATCATCATTTAAATGAAAAATAAATGAATCGATCTCATCCTCAACATCATAAATGGGGTGATTTCTTGGGTTTTGGTGATCACTGACCATGTAGGCTAACCTTGCCTCTATGTATAGCCTCCTATGTTCCCCTCCAAATATAGGGGTGGTGGCATAAGTGAGGTCCATTTGTAATGATCATCCAACCTTCTTAGCCGAAGTTCTGGATAAGAGCATACCAAACTTTGGGGGAACGTCAACCACAACAATGTCCATCACTACACTCTTCATTGGTAACCGTGTCAAAGAAACCACCATATCCTTTATCAGTCCTAGACATTTTACTTTCTTAGAATCAAAGGAGTATAGGTCTTGGTAAGGTTTGGTGATATCCAGACCTAATTCTTCCATAACAACTTTGGGCATGACATTGTGTGAGGTTCCTAAGTCCATAAGACAATTATGCAGGATCTTGTCATGAACATTTAAAGATATATAGAATGGGGGAGAAGCATCAGATCCATCCTTAATGTGTGGCCCCACTGTAATGGCTGGGTTTTCATCTTGCAAACTGATTACATCAGAAGATACACTAGGAGCAGTTGGTTGCAGAACTTTCATGATAGTCTTTTTGAAAGGTTCATTCTTCATCAATTCTATCAAAGGCATGGGGATCTTGATCTTACTTAACTCATGTTCCAGGGTGAAGGAGGTTGGCGGCCTATCAGCTTCCTTTATTTCATAGGCTGCATGTTTAGATGAGGGAGGTTGTTGAGTTTTAGATGACATACCTTTACTTGGATTGGGCTTGGGAGGAACTTTAGCCTGTTTGTTTTGATCAAAGGTAGTGGCTTTGGGAACCCCTGCCCTTGTCCTCAAATCATATTTCTTCTGGGTTTAGCGTCGAATAACTCCCTCTTCCCCTATCTGATTATCAAATTGATTTGATAGTTCTGCTACCTCATATTCCTGTTGTGTTAGGTGGCTGGTATAATAATCGGTTTCATTGAAAAGCACAATAGTATCATCCACAACATCATTGTCTGCATCCATATCCTCAATCTGAATGTTTTGGAAACGAGGCACTACCCTTTGATCATCAACATTTCTCCTTTCTCTCTGCATTATTTGAGGGGTATCATTAGGCCTTCTAAATTTATTTGGATTTCTATTTCCAACCCCTTGAAAAGCTTTGTTTGGTTGTTTAGATTCCCACTTCAGCTTAGCTATTTCAGATGTCAGATCCTTCAAAGTTTTGGTCATTTCATCAAGTTTGGGATCAGATGTGGTTGGGTTAGAGGAGGCAGGTGAATCCTCTCTCTGTTTCTTCTTATCTTTATCAGATCTGGTTTTTAATCTATCTGATGCTAAGATATTAGATTTTACCTCAATGGTTGCTTCTTGCATGGAAAACAGTGTGGTGGATCTCCTCTCTCTTGGAATGAGGGATAACTCTACATCAAATGCATTAGCATAAGTGATCTTGGCAGAGGCTTCAGTTGGTTTGATATCATCTGGAATTCTACCATACATCTTATTGAATCTCTTGGTGAAATCTGAAATAGATTCACCATTCTTTCTCTTTGAGGCCCCAAATTCAGTGATGTAGTAGAGATAATCTCTCCTATCTTCCCATTGTTTTATGAAAGTTTCATCCAACGCTTCAATATCTGCAACGAAGGATGGAGGAAGACCCCTGAACCATTTTTCTGACTTCCCCATCCAGACTCTGCACAAACAATCTCATCCACACATCTGCATATTCAATGTTAAAGTTGTATGCAAAGCTATAGAAGGCTACCAAATGTTCCTCAGCAATTACCTCACCTTCCCCATTATACCTAGGTAAATATTTCATGTAATATGTGGCTGGGAGGGCATGTAAGCCTACAGGAAGAACTAGGGGTGCATACCTCGCAGCAATTATGACATCCATCATGTTAGCAGCAACCATGGCTTGGGTAACGGGAATCTGAAGATTTATGGGAGCTAAAGAGGTGGATGATGGACTGAATGATGAAGTAGCGTCAGGAGTTGAAGATGTCTGAGGTTCCTTGGAATTATGATTCTTAGGGCTAGAAAATTCAAGTTGCTTGTGATGATGAAGAGAAGTATACTCTTTGTGAACAACTTTTCCCTTGAGGGGGGAGGTATATATCTGAGCTACGGTGGATTTCCTTAGTTTCCTTTCTGGCTCAAAAACTACTTTTTCCTTCTTAGGGTTATGATGAGCCTTTGTGACTTTACTGTGTTCAGATTTGGATCTATTGAATCCTTTTTTGGGCGCCAGTATTTCTTTTGTAAATTCTACTCAGTGGAGTCGCCAGGTGAAACATGGTAGTCTCTCTGTGTCTGATCTTTGTTCACCATCAAAGGTCAGAGTTAATTAATGTCATTCTCCTAGGGAAATATATTTTTTTACTTCGTTCCCCGACAACAGCGCCAAAAGATGTTGGTCTTAAGGTCTACACCTGACTGCTAAAAGTGAAAGTTAGGCCACCTCAAGTTTGTAATGATTGGTTTTTTACAAGTAGGTTTTGATGGTAAGCTTAAGGACAGGTTTTCAAAGATGGTGCTCTGGTAGGACAAGCCACACAGTATAAAAGTACGTTCTCCTTTGCTAATGGTAAGGGTATTAAATGACAATTGAGGGTATGAAAGACAAACACAGACAATAACAACAAGCAATGAAATGAATCACTTGTTGTGTGAAGACTAAGACCTAAAATAATATCTCAAGACTTAGACAAACTTCTAGATGCAAATCATTCAACGGGTTGCAAAAATAGTGGATCTTTCGCTGAACAATAGTTGTATAACAGGTTGCATAATCAACAAAAGATAAACTAAAACAATAGTTGAAAGAATAAGGAAATGTGCATTGCACACATCACAAAATCTACATTCAAGATAAGAATCAACACATAAGGATTTGAGTAAGAGAACACAACCATCATCAACATATATTCACTGGGTAGAAAACTTTACAATTAATTGATTAGGTCGAATTCTTCTGCTGCTTCTACTTTCCTTCCAAAAACTCCCCACCCTTAAAACATACAAAGACTGCATATTTAACAGAGTTGCAGAGGTTCTCGTCCATTTGGGAGACGAGACCTAACTCTGGATAATTAAGTGTAGAACAAATCATTAACTTAACTAAAACATTTGCATGGAGTACATCATGTATACTTCACACTGGACTTAATCAACAAGAGTGGTTCTTATCACACACAAAATACCACTCATTTATTTAATCTAACAGAATCTCGAAATTGATCAACTAAAAACTGTTATTGTTTTTTAGACTGAACTTATGCATACGTTGGATGAACTGTGATTGGCATAAAAACTAGGAGTGACAGAACAGGGTTCTGTGTTGAGTCCTGGCATGCCTGCATGATGTTTGATGATTCTAGAGGGTAAACGGCTACATGGGAAAATCTTCACTTGATCTGCTTCTTCACTAAATCTCTAGAGCATTCTGTAACTGAGATCGAAACATAACTCTTTGTCTATAACATAGCCTTGGTCGTTATGTGCACTTTGTTTCGACTCATCAGTTGCCATCTGTACTTTCGAAAATCTTTGTTGGAAAGGTTGTCGGCCCAATGGTCATGGAGGGAGGCATGGAGTCAAGCGTCCAATAGGAGATGATACGAGTGGATGTGGACTATTACGTGGATCGGTGATGTGGAAGTCGGGGAGCATTGAGTGGAGGTCTTCATGTCTTTCACGCTTTATAACCCCGAATACCATGGGAACCGTCGATCTTACATCAATGTCATATCTTCACCATCCATTGAGTCAACCCGTCCATCTGCATGTATTTCGAGTCTGACATGTCCTGCTCTAATTCACTGCTAGCTTCTACGAGAGTCTGACATGGCCTGCTCTGATTCATTGCTAGCTTCTACAGAAGCTCACTGAGCCTTCATTGGGCTTATCAGACCTGGATATCTCTTGCATAGACAAAAACTTGGTGGACCTGCATATCTCCATTGGTGGCAAAATGATGACGTGCATTCGAAACTCAAACCAGACATGTGATCCTCTTTCAAGAAAGAAAAAAGATGGTGCAAAATAAGCAAAGACAAGCAGGGGCCATGAATCTGAATGATTAAGCAATGGGGAATGAGCTAAGCAAGCAACCACAAAACTCATAATGGATGCATGTATAGGGAAAAGGAGAGAAAGGGGCAGGGATGCAGACCTAGGTTATAACAATTACCTTCGTTCATATCTAACCAAATTTCAACCTCGACACCTATTAGGAAAACCATCTCTCCACACTTCCATGGTCTTAGATTCATGCATACTCATTACTCATTCTTTATCATTAAACATGGATGATATCTTTCTTACTCAACATCCCCAATTGGTATGCATATTTGTCATCTTTAATTTTTTTATCAATCATATTTCTATTGAGAGTCTTCTACATTGCACACCGAGACTAGATGTCTTTAGCTAGTAGCTTCCTCAATAAATCATTACACATTTGAAGAACTGACCCTACCTTGTTCCTCATACCTGAAGAGTAATTATGCAACTGAAAATACTTTCTCATGCACAACAACCAGGTCTCTGCATCCTCATCCTTCTTGTGTTCACCATCAAATATAGGTGGTTTTAATTTATTCATTTCTCCTTGTAGCTCATCCACCCCAAACCTCTTTGTATGCTTCCTGACAAGGAATGGACTTGAACTACTATGTGCTCTCCTAGTTGAATGCCTTGGGGAGTGATGGTGATGCCTACCAAAACTTCTAGTTCTTCTCCTCTCATCATGAGACCTGGGACTCCCTGATTTGCTTGACTCAGTATCCTTATCCATCCTCTTCTATATTATGTCCAAGTTATGTATTAACTTAATGTTAAATCCTTCTTGTTTCTTCCTAGCTTTCATAAGCTTTTCATTGTCAGATTTATAACTCTCGACATCCTTTTGCAAACTTTTTATGGTCTCTACCAAGCTCATGCTTTCTCCCTTATGTGTTCTCCATGCCCATTGGATTTTGTTACTGCAGCCCCCACACCCATACCAAATATTCAACCTTCACCTTCATAATTATAAGTTCCTTGGGAATCATCCATCTCTTGGTTTACTGATCTTTCTACTGGATTCTACTTACTTCAAATTACATTATTGGTTCAGAAGTAATTTATTTCTAATTTCTTGTGAATTCTTTATATCCTTCTTTTTATACATTCTTGAGTGAATACATGGACTCTATTGTGCACGAATTCTCATGACTAATTCTCGTGTCCCCCTTCAAAATCTTTGAGCAGGAAGACAGTTAATGGCATCAAAGGGAAGATAAATTCATTAGCTCGAGCATCATAGCTTCGATGCTCAACCACCATCCGAATATATTCAAATTAGATCTTAACCGTTGGTCCATTATCTTGGCTATCAGAATGCTCAACATGATCCTGATACTCAGTAACCGTCTAATCTGGAATTTGGTTCAATCTCAGCCATCAAAACATTTCACCCATATTTAGAAAATTTTCTTAAGTTTATCGTTGTTTCATGAGTCCATTTCATTCATGTTATAACTTTTGCCTCCTCCAAAAGGCAACGTGGTGTTCCATCATATCCATTATACACCTATACTTAGTCATTTTATCTGAGATCTCATCACAGTTCCAAGGTCATTTCCTTATGCTTCATCAGCTCTATGATATCCTTCACACCTACTAAGTCTTGACACTTAGTCAAATTTTGAAATTTTCACCGCGGGTTCGGGTGATCCCATATTTATTTTACTCCTAGAACTCCATCCGCCCAACTGATCCTTGGGACTTAGATAAATCTTGAAATGTCATGGGGCTCCATGGTGTATTATCTCTTCTCCGCTATACTCTTCACACTCGGAGTCTTGATACTTAGCCATATTTCCAAAACACCATCGTGATTTCACAGGTTTGTGTGATTCCTTACCTACACATCCGATCCTTTTCGTACTCTGCGGTACCTTAACACTTAGAAAAATTCCAAGATCTTACCACAGTTTCATGGGATTGACAGTTGGCCTGCCACATGGCTCCACATCACTTGACAACCATCAGTCCATCCAACCTGTACCTGCCAACATGGCAGGACACGTCTTTCTTCTACCACATCAGTTGGCACGTGGCCTCCACGTCATGATGACATCATCGTACGAAAAAATACCCAATTTTTTCTTCCAAATTTGTCGAATTTTTAATTTTTTTTCTTCCAAAATGCCAATAATACAGAATTTTCTATTCTTTCTTCGACCGCCACTACAACTATGTAGTTAAACTTCAGACGACCATTTTTTATCCTATAAACCCAATTTGATCTTTGCATAAGAATTTTGACCTTTCCCCATCGAATTTCTCCATAATTTTGTTGCAGAAATTAGGGCTTTTGCCCAATTTTGTCTTGGGCTCCATGGACGCTTTGTAAACTCAAAAATTCGGCTATCTACATGCCCATATTTTCCCCATTAGAGATTGAAATTGCTTATTTTTAATTTTCATGCTCAATTCTTCACATTACCCATGAGATTTTTCTCAATTTTACTGCAATAATTTAATCAAACAAGTTGCAGACATACTCCAAAAATTAGTTCTTTATGAATTTCCACTTCAGCATTCTACAAACTCGACCCATCTAAGCTCAACATGGAAAATTGGGCTTTGATACCACTTTGTAACATTCTGAGCCACCCAAGTTGGGTCATGCCACACAAAACTCTCCCAATTACAACTCTGACACCACATTGTACCATCCCCAACTTCCTGTTGGGCAAGGCCACTCCAAAAATTATGAATTTTGATACCCTTAAATTAAATCATATATTCTGCATATGAACAGAGTTAAGCGGAATAATAACAACATATAAAAACAATAATTCATACATATAAATAACAAAGATTCCATGAAAGAAAACTCATAAACACACACACAGTAATTGAAATAAGCACATGATAGACACTTATCTCACGAAATAAATACCAACTACATGCAAACCTTCCATGTTCCTCCCAACCATAGACCACACTACTTGTAATCTCAGCAGTGGGTCACCCCTGAGTTGGGACTAAACTCTACCAGGGCAAAGGGAATCCTAAGCTAATCTAAGGTCTCATAATCAACGAAAATGCTCAGTCCAAGGTGCCCAACTGTGCAACTAGCCTACAGTCTCTCATTCCCCACATCCTTGTCCCACCCTAGGAAGTGTGCCCCTTCTCTGTTCAACAATACCTCGACTGCCCCACTTCCCTTTCGGGGCTTCAACAATAGGCTGGAAAGGAAGTCTCAGAGCCTTGTAACTATTTTCCAATGCACCAGGGAACAATTCCCAGCAGTTTCTCACCCAGAGAAAACTACTCAAGGCCTTCACAACCCACCTCTTCAACATACAGGCATGACAACCTGCTTCTTTGGCTCTAATCTTCCCAGGTATAGGCACATGTACCGGTTGGTAGCATGGATGAGTGAATGGTCAATATCATGAATGAATGAATGAATCCCTCCCCCCAAAATATGGGAAATTATGCTATATCCCCCAAATTACATATGCATGTGTCCTTTGTGACACATGGCACTCAAGGAACCCCCCTTGTTCCCACTTTAGAAACTTAGGATATATTTTATCCATAACTTTAGCTTTAAGGAATATTAATATTAAATTAATATAATATTCCATTGGGCTTAAGTCCCCTTAGCTTAGCCCTTTTCCTACACTCTTAGCCCGCTTTCCCTTTC
>SNQJ01S0032344.1:7066-20656 GCA_010110895.2 Picea sitchensis
TGTTAAACTTATTTTAATTTAATTTTAATTTTTCTATTTTAAATTAAATTTAACTATATATTTTTCTATTCAACTTATTTTAATTTTTGTAATTTTAATTTTTTATAATTTTTTTTTCATTTAATTTTTTTGAAAATAAAATTTCTGGGTAACGGAAAGCCTTGATCCCAACATGGTCAGTGGAAAAGTTGTGCGGCGGGTGCTTTCTGTTTTTCCAATATCAGAGAGCAGAGATAAAAGCACTGTAAAAGAAAAAAAAATTAAAGTGAAAATGGCACAGATTCAAGTCCAACCCCAAAACCCTGTTGTTTCACAGCAGCAACAGGCTGTTGGGGAGGGCAGCAACAATCTGCCGAATCAATTCGTATCGACGTCTCTGTATGTGGGGATCTGGGCTCGATGGCCAGATTTATGATCTCTTCCAGCAGATTGGCCCCATGCTCTTTGTTCGCATCTGCAGAGATATCAGCACCAAGAGTTCTAGCTTATATCAACAGCACCAGAAATCCTACAGCAACCATTAAAGCCGAGGGACTGACCGTGGCTCCACCAGATCACAGCTTTGTGGGATAGACTGTGGAGTCCACACAGTTTTAGATAAGCATGAAAGGAGGTGGCGGTACAGCTGTACTACATTACATTGAGTTTGATTTGTCTTTGATTTAAGAAGTGGTATTAGTTAGTTGGTATTTGAAAAACTGTCAAACAGTTGACAGGTTTTCTAACACTAAGATGTCTTCAAGATGTCTTCTGCATAAAGATGTCTTCTGCATAATTAATACCATGTGGAGCTTGTATCAACTACTCTTTCTCGAATCATTTTTGATCATATGAGTCTGTATCAAATAATCATGAGTCTGTATCAAATAATCAGTAAAATCTACAAACCCAACAATTTCTCATCAGATTTTTACCAAATATTAGCTAAAAAAACATCATTTTCTAGAATCTTTGGGCTACTGCCTGCAATAAATAATAACAATTAATGCCATTTAGCACTTGTATCAACCACTCTTTATCGGATCATCTTCTGCCATGTGGGGCCTGTATCAATCATTTTTTCTCGGATCATCTTCTGGAATCTATTCGACTACAGTCGGTTGAATTGGGTTGCTTGCAATACACGATTCGTTCCTTCGTCTCCAAGTTTTCTTTATATTCCCTTTCCTTCAATAGAATAGTTCATTTAAATATGTACTAACGTCCGATCATCTTCTGGAATCTATTCAATTCTCCGGGCTTTATGACTACAGTCGGTTAAATTGGGTTGCTTGCGGTACACGATTCGTTCCTTCGCCTTCAAGCTTTCTCTATATTCCCTTTCCTTCAATATAATAGTTCATTTAAATGTCGTAACATGGGCATACATTTGGTACAAGCAATTAGTCTAGAAATCATGTATAGGCTTCATCTTCATCGTCCTCCTCCGCCTCCTCGCTTCCATCCATTCTCACATCCTCCGCCACGGCCAGGGCCTCGATTTGATCCCTACGCACCTCCTCCCCCGCCACCGCCAGGGCCTGGATTTGATCCCTACGCACCTCCGCCACCGCCAGGGCCTGGATTTGATCCCTACGCACCTCCTCCCCCGCCACCGCCAGGGCCTGGATTTGATCCATACGCACCTCCTCCCCCTCCGCCAAGGCCTCCATTTGACCCATTCGCGCCCAGTCCTCCGCCAGGACCTCGATTTAATCCATTTTCTCCTCCTCCACCACGTGGTTACCCACCGCCGCCTGGTCCCAGAAGGGCTCTTATTTTATCTCCTCCTCGTGGCGGCACTTTCGGTCCTCCATTTCGTTGAAGGGATTAGCACTAGACTGCAACCACAGCTCAACTCAGCTATAAGCCTTTTAACATGATATATCTGGTGTTATGTATTTGTTAGTTTAAAGTGATATAACTAATGTTACGTATTTGGTACCTTAATTCAGATATCTGATGTACAGTACTGTGACTTTCACCGTATGAGATTACACAGTGCTGAATGGGTAAAGGCACTGCTCTGGCGTGTTTGAGTTTTGTCCATGAAAATGTTTTTTCGGGCAGCATTAACATAAAGTTTAGGTAGATAATTTTTGGGATGGAGATAAATTTTTATGAGAGTTTTGGAACGTCTTTGCTCTTATTAAATCACTAATTATTGATATATTTGATTTACATGAGGTTGAATATGAATTAAAATAACAATTATTAAACTTATCTCAAACTGAATCCACATCAAAATTCCCAATTATAAATTCTCAAGAAAATTACATAAAATTGAAATTTGTAATGACAAGGTYGTCAATCAAATTTATGTAARRCGYTTGTATTTTACTAGTATTTTTTTATGTGAATAATGCGATTCTCTGTTCTTTAAACCATCCTGACCATTATTCACTACTCTACTTGATTAAGTGAATAATGTGATTCTTTGTTCTTTAAACCATTTTACCAAATTTGAATTCCAAATCCATTCCTACATATGTAATTTTATTCTATAATAAACAATACCCATAGTCAACTGCCAAATTTGAATTCCAATTAGAATTTTTCAATGGAAAAAAATTCTTCAAATTTTCCAACCAAAGTTCCTACATTTGTAAATTTATTCTATAATAAATATTACCTCAAACTAAACGGCATGCGAAAAAAAGTGCACAATATTCAGAATAAAGGAATATTTCTTATTATAAAATTTTAGGTTTTAAATATATCTCTTATTAAAAAAAATTATAAAAAAAATATAAACTTAATATTGAAAATGCAAAGTATTCTTAACAGTGCCAAGATCCTTAATAGACTTCACCATCTATATTTTCTGAGCGCCACCCATAGACAGCTAACAACGTCTTGCACTTCATTGTAGTTACCAAAGCATTGAAAATCTGTCAAAATACTTTTATCCATAAAAGTATTTTCATTTAACTATTTAGTTTAAAAAATACTTCATTGTATTTCCCAAAGCATTGAAAATTGAAAATCTGTCAAAATACTTTTATCCATAAAAGTATTTTCATACTTTTATCCATAAAAGTATTTTCATTTTACTATTTAGTTTAAAAAATACATCATTGTATTTTCCAAGGCATTGAAAATCTGTCAAAATACTTTTATCCATAAATTCTAAAAATGTTTACTTTTATTTATTGAATTATTTCCATTTAACAGTTTGGTTTCAAAAATTGTTACTTTTATCTATTGAAATATTTTCATTTTACAGTTTGGCTTAAAAATGGTTGATTTTATTTTTCAAAACATTTTTATTTTATAATTTGGTTTCAAAATTGATGATAAGAATATGAATATATAAGTTTCTATATTTAATCATAATGCTAAAAAAAATTCTAAATAAAAACTTGAAATTTTCAACTTTTTTGGTACACAGTTTTTATCCAAAAAAATTTCTACCATAATCACAAGAATGATCACAAGAATGTTTAAAGAGGAAAAAATACATTAAAAAAGATCAATGGATTTGACCAGACTTTCCTATCCAAATACATACCAATCACTTTCTTTGGTGCAGCCACTTAGACATGGAATTACACATAAACAAAGGAAAAGGAGAATAATTGAACTTTAGACAGAAGTACATTCACTTATTTTAAAAGTTTTATAGCATGCTTTTTAATGAAAATTGTCTAAATTTAAGGCAGAAATTTAAAATGATAGTGGAATTGCAGATTTCACTGGAAAAGGAGAATAATTGAACCTTAGACAGAAGTACATTCATTTATTTTAAAAGTTTTATAGCATGTTTTTTTGATGAATTTAGTTTAAATTTAAGTCATAAATTTAAAAGAATAGTGGAATTGCAGATTTTACTGGTTGAGATAACATATTCTAGGTGTTTTGTGGTTTTTGATGGAGTTGAATCTATATATGTATTTAAAAATGCAATTATATGTATTGAATCATAAGTAATGTAAAATTATGATTTCACAAACAATTATGTTGCCAAATGCTAATCATAGTTGCCACAAAAGATCAAAAACATTTATGCATTCAAAAATGTAATTTAAATAATGTAAAATTGTGATTTCACAAACAATTGCTTTGTCAAATTCTAATCATAATTACCAAAAAAAATAAAAAACCTAAATAAAATAAATTGCTTTAGTTGAATCTATATATGTATTGAATCATAAGTAATGTAAAATTATGATTTCACAAACAATTATGTTGCCAAATGCTAATCATAGTTGCCACAAAAGATCAAAAACATTTATGCATTCAAAAATGTAATTTAAATAATGTAAAATTGTGATTTCACAAACAATTACTTTGTCAAATTCTAATCATAATTACCAAAAAAAATAAAAAAACCTAAATAAAATACAAAAGGAAAAGGAAAAGTTGACTACTATGCTTACCAAAGAATTAGAAATAAAAAATTGACTGCGAGGGTTACCCTGGAATTGGAGGAATCGAGCAAACCTAATTAAACCGTATAATTCAACTGCTGAATCGAACTTCATTTTTGTATTAATTGGCCTGATTCGGCCGAATTTGATAACCATGCTTTAAACACAGCTTACTCTCCATATCATTATCGATATTGAGGGAAATTGTGTTTGCCTTTGTATGCCTAATCGAGCTACAAAGTGCAGTGAGTGTGTTCTGGGTTTTAGTAATCCACAACTATTTTGAAAGTATATGGTTTGTTCGCAGCTCAGCGTCATGTGGTATGTTTTAATCTTTACTTAATAGCACCTTAGAATTTTACTTAATAGCAACTTAGAATTAATGATTCTGTCTTTCTATATTTCATGATGATGGCATTAGAAGCGTTGAAGGGCCTTTACACAACAAGAGAGGGTGCAACTAGTGCAGGATCAGATTTTAATTCTATGTAAAGAGTTTGTTCCAAATTCAGCAGAGCTCGTATGGGTCAACCTTCACATATGCCCATAAGTTTCAATGCTAGAAATGTTTGCATGTGGGTAGAATCTAGGAATAAGAAAAAGAGGGTAGAATCTATTTTTTTTTAGGTTGTTAAATTTAGTAGTTGGATATGAGAGATTTTGTCCAACTAGAGTGTGGTCAAGATATATTCTCAATTAATTGTTGTGTATATATTTTAAGCCAAAGTCTTGTGTGTTTATATGTAAGTTTATTTCAGGTTGTTGGATATGAGAGATTATGTTCAACTAATTAGCTCTTAGATTGGTGTGTGGTTAATATATTCTCTCATCACTGATTCATTAAGGAGAGTGTTGGAATTATTTAGTTATGAAAAATTCTCTCCAACTAATTAGCTCCTAAATTGGTGTGTAGTTGAGATAGTTTTTCAACTAATTGTTATTTTTGTTGTGAAATAATAATATCTACTCTTCTACTTCTCTACAAAAGCTATGAAAAAGATGTGATAATGTACTTTCTTTTATTGAAATTCACTCGATTAGAAAATATGATAAGATAATTTGAATTCACATCTTGCATTTATATTTTATGGATTTAGAATAGAGCTTTAACATCTTTCCAACATTAGTGTATGGTTTTTTCTTTTAGCTCTAAGATGGTAAAACAAAATGCAAAATCCAATTATAACAATCAAGTTGAAAGTTATTGGTGTATTTCTTACTTCACTTTTCTCATCATATGAATATCATTAATGTTCCATGCATGTGGATAAATGAATGTTCCTTGTCTTTAGGAAAACAAAATGCAAAATCCAATTATAACAATCAAGTTGAAAGTTTATTGGTGTATTTCTTACTTCACTTTTCTCATCTTATGAATATCATTAATGTTCCATGCATGTGGATAAATGAATGTTCCTTGCCTTTAGGAAATAAGAGCAATTTTTGTGGCTTCTGCCTAGACTCAATGTAGTTTGAAAAAAAAAAAGAGTTGAATGCAATATGTTGCTTGTCCAAAATTGGAATTGAGTTATTATTTCTTCACTCTAGTTCTATCGTGATTGTCAAGCCCAAGCCCAATAAGATTTTATATTTTTGGTTTTCTCCCTCACTATTATAAGCATGTTTGAATGAAGGAGAAGGTTGGCCTGTGTTGATGTTCACATTGGTCACAATCCAAACAACGATCTCATCAGGAATAAAATATCCCCTTACATTTTTATAGAGGTGGTTATCTTGAATGTTCTCGATTCAACAATTAAAATGAGAAATACTAAACAACAAACCTCAATCTTTATTGCTTTCAAAATATACAGAAAAGATGAAAGTTTGTATTCACGAAGAAGAATTCCCGAGAAGAGGACCAAGAATCTTTCACAAACTCAAGGATATATAAAATATTATACAACAATAAAGAAACCATAATATGAAAGCATAATATTCCTCATAGTCTGATTACAATAAAATGAAAAGTTTGTGTATGTCCAAACGGACTGGGATGGGGCTCTCGTGGACCATACAAGAAAGTGTAACAGGGATGGACCTAAACGAAGAAGAAGGAAATGATCAGACATCAGTTATGGATTCTCAAAAAGCTAAAAAAATACAACTGGATGATTTTTGAACAAGAAGTATAAAAAATGGACCAATTTTCAATATAATCCCTCATTGGCACAACAAGTGTTTCTTGCCTTACTTTTATATTAAATAATGCACTTTTCAGACCTCAAAAGTCCATTGAAAGTTGGTGTAATGTATCTTCGATATCTTCATTCTTATTTACATAACTAACTAACCCACTTTCTATTTCCAGTTCTGAATATTCGGTCAAACTATTGAATCTCTCAGCTATGCAGTTTTTAATAATTCTACTTTTTCTTCAAATTTCTCTTTGGACATAAGAATATAATTTAATATAAATTTCAAATCCCGAACTTCTCCGGTAGTTCCATCCAAATCTAACTCAATCAAATTTAAATATGATTATTCCCTCTTGATACTTTAGTGTCACAATCAACCAATATTTCTTTTAAACACTTAATTATTTTTATCCAACATGATTTGAGTTTCTTTATACAGACTGATGAAGGAAAGTTATCCTCTCTTCTTTTATACTCACTCATGCTTGAAAATTTCATGAAAAAGGTAGAAACAAACCCTTTATAAAATTCCTCATCATTCTCAAGGTCAACCAAAATATATTGTCTCAAATTTGTAGTTATCGATCCCAAAGAAACAAAACTATTTTCCAATTCCCATGCCTTGAGAATAAGAGACATTCTTTTCTTAATTTTTTCTCCAACATATCTTCTAACAACAACAATTAGGATC
The DNA here is from genome assembly GCA_010110895.2 of Picea sitchensis. Lineage (NCBI taxonomy): Eukaryota > Viridiplantae > Streptophyta > Pinopsida > Pinales > Pinaceae > Picea > Picea sitchensis. Next base: position 14,245 of record SNQJ01S0032344.1, read on the forward strand.
GATGTTCCTCTTGATCTTGACTTGGATGATGGTGTTCCATCAAATCTCTTCCAGGGATGCATTATAGTAATTGGGTTGTCAAATATGGGTGGAGGCATCAAAGTGCTCTCTAATTATTTGATTATTTCTTTTAAGGTGAGATTTTCATTTTCCATTTCATTAATAGATATATTTAAAGATTCCCTCATGGCTTCATGAATCTCTACAATTTTAGACGGTGGAACTCCATTGAGGTCAAGTTTCGAGCTTGATTTTCGTTGAACTTTTTAATTCTTTGAATACATTTTTTCAAACACTAATTTCTTTAAAGCTTTGTTGAATAGAGAATTGTGCAAAGTTAGGTATTCTTCCTCAAATAAAAATGGTTCTTGTGTAGCTAATGTTGTTTTGACTTCTTTTCTTTCTTGAAATTTATGTTCTTCATTAGGAAATTCGATATCTTCGATATTCACATCCATGTCCATGTCTTCAAGAATAATTTCATCTTCATGTGCACCCTCATTTCCTCATTCTCTACTTTTTTGTCTCTTTCTTTTACTGATCACTGGGAGTTTATGAGGCATTTCAAGACTTCCCTTAGGAGGGTTATGATCTCCTCTGTCATTGGAATTGTCCAATGAAGATTTCCTTTGTTTCCGTGTTGCTGATTGAGATTTTTGTTTTGGTAGGTCATTTTTCTGTGAAGGGTTAGGAGACCAAGCACTCCTCTCGTTAACATATTTTTCATGTTGTCTATGTTTTTTAGTGATGCTAACAATATTTTCAATATCATCTTGTTTCTTCTCAATAGACAGTGCTTGAGGGTTTTGGATATCACCCTCTTCTTCTCCAAATAAAAATGTATTAGCAAATGAAATACTATATCCAACAAATATCATATGATTCATAAACAACTAATTAGGGTCGAACCCTTGAATTTCATCTACTAACTTTAACTTNGCTTGAGGGTTTTGGATATCACCCTCTTCTTCTCCAAATAAAAATGTATTAGCAAATGAAATACTATATCCAACAAATATCATATGATTCATAAACAACTAATTAGGGTCGAACCCTTGAATTTCATCTACTAACTTTAACTTAAATTAATCAAATTACACTAAAAACTCATCAATATTCATAGTGTTTCTCAATGTTATTTCCCCAATTATCCAGGGCAAAGGAGTAAATTGATTTTTCATTTTTTCATAGAAGAAATGGGTCGATAATCTATATTGTCTGCACACTTCTACAACAAATATCTTGTCTGGCACATAATATGGGAGATATAAAGGTATTTCTCGAGAACAATACACTCTGTTAATATTAAAATGTTTGATTGCTTCATAGCTTCCTTTATTATCTAGAAAGGTTGTTGCTTCTAAAGATAATCTCGATGTATTTGAGCCAAAAATGAGCTTTTTGAAGGAGGAAACAAATGCATTGTGCACTTCGTAGAAATGGTACATAACCTTATGTTTCCGTAAGGTTAGGTACCACATATGGAAAGGGTCAATTTTATAGTGCCTTGTTTTTCGAAATGCAAACCCTTGAAAATGTGATAGTAGGTAATGGAAAAAATTAGATATGAAGACATGTACAATTTCCTATTCTTCCTTAAATTTTACAGCTTAAAATCTATTTCTCGAGAGACAATTTTTTCCCAATCAAAAATTTCTTTCTCATGAACTATAAAATATAATACATATAAAGCGAGTCGAGGAATGGTAGCAGTAGATTCTTGACCAATTACCCTAGTGAATAACCATGCTAACTCCTTATATGGATTCTTTAACGAAGTAACCTATATGCTTGAAAAATCTTTTGGCATCACTATCCAGTCTTCAATATATTTTTGCAGGAGATCCTATCCACCATTTCTTGTTTTCAAGAAATATTTAGCTTCATCACCTTTAAAGGTCATTGTCGGCTATGGTAGACTGATCATTTTCTTGAAAATTGAAGGTGTTAGAGAAATAAGGGACTCTCCTTGTATCTGAATAATTCTCAGGTTCTTCTCGAACTTATCTATACACCCCAAAACTAATTATTTGACATCAAAAACCTCTAGAACAAAACCTGCTAGAGAAATTCCTCGTGTCCAAATATAGTTATAACTTCTCTCTAGAGACAACAATGAAGAATAATACTTGTATCTCCGGACTACTGAAACTTTTGATCTTCCTGTCCAAATGTGATGATGGAATATCCACAAAAGTTTTCCTTTCATCTGGTTTCCATGCGTAATGAAGTTGGCAGATTAATGTACAGTGATTTTAAAATTTTAATATTAAAGTACATCTTTTTACCATAATATATTGAAACTCTTCTTTCAAAGGAATTATTAATACAAATTAAGTTTGAATTAATGGAGAATTATCTTAAGAAGATCGCCATTAATAAAAACCTTTTAATACTTTAACCATGTTTGTTATTTTATGTGAAATTTGCATTAAATGTAACTTGGGAAGAGTGACAAGATGAGACATGGGTTACCATGGGTGGCGGAGGATCAAATGTGTATAAAGAAAAATGAAATGGTCATAAACTCATGAACTTGCAATGAGATTTCAGAAAATGAATAAGTACTAGAAATGGATTGGTCAGACAGAAAGGATAAGGGGTAAGTAGAGCATAAATGAAATGATCACGGACCCACAATAAAAAATTGAAAAATGACTAAGTATCAAAAGTGGATCGGTCGGATGGATGAGTGATGGGTATGGAAGAATTATAAAATGACCGTGGACCCATGATGAATCTTGAAAATAGGCTAAGTGTTGAAATATCATGGAGGTAGTGATGGGAAATAGAATAAGTATGGAGAATCGGTCGGACATGAGGGTCATGGTGATAGTAAGTGAATCAGAGAAGTGCTTTATAAAAATTCTAGTTATGGGTGTGAAATGAGAACAAAGGATCACAATGGTGTATTTTGGAGGAGGCAGAAGTTTGGACATGAATGGAAATGACTCATGAACCCATGAAAAAGATAAAAAAATTCTAGGTATAGGAAAGATATATACAAGAGAGACTTTACAAAGGACTTATAAAATGTGAGATTCAACAACTAGCTCTAATTATGGGAAAGTAACCCCTAGTGGGTTCTGAGAACACTAGAATCTAATCCATTGGGATATGGACTCAATAAAACATAGGAAATAAATTACTTTAGGAAATATATACAAGGAACTAAAACAAAATTATGTACATGTAGTGATTGAATGATTCTAAGAGAAAAAACTTTTGAGATGTTTCCCATTGATTGGAAACATCTAAACTATTCATTTCATGTCTTTCAATAGATAAGAGTTGAACCCAAGAACTTTTTCAATCATATAAGGCTTGATCTAGAGTGATTCAAACTTTTTATGCAGAGACGATTTTTCGTTTGCATTACTCCATAACAATACCAACTGTCCTTTCTAAAAATATTTTGCTGATGAAATCTCATCAAAATGTCTCTTTATGCTCAGTTGTCTTTGATTCATTTTTTTAATACCTTGCCTCATTGTTCTTTCAGATGCATCAATTGATCATATCTTCTCTGTAAAGGAGAAAATTGTTCTATATCTTCGATGTTCACAACATAAGTCAAAGCATTTAATTCTAGATGAATTGACATCTTTGCTTCTTTTCCATACACCAATGTGTATGGTGATAAACCCGTGATATCTTTTGGTGATAATGCATTGGTCAACTTTACAGTCAATTCCTTTGATTCACGATGATTGTCTTTTTAATAATCTAGATCAATGTTTTTTTTGTTGACTTAGCCAATCCATTACCTTGGGGATAATAATTTGATAACTAACCCATGATGATACCATAATCCTCACAAAAATTTGTAAATTTTGAGCCTATGAAAATTGATCCATTATCAGTTATGAGTTTCTATAGAACTCCAAATCGTGATAAAATATTATCTTTGATGAAAGTTATGACTTCTTCAGAATCATGCTTCTTCAGATCCACTGGCTCTAGCCATTTGGTGAAATAATTTGTTGTAGTAAGAATGTATGAGTGTCCTTTGCTAGACTTCAGATTTATTAGCCCAATGAAATATAATCCCCACTATGTGAATGGTTCTTCAATCATTATGGGTTGTAATGGTATTGTTGTCTTTTTCATATTTCCTAAAATATTTTGACAAGAGATGCAGTTTCAACTCATTGAGTAAGAATATTTGAATATAGTGGGCCAATAATAGCTTGCTCTCATAATTGTATGTGTAGCTGTTGTTGGTGAAAAATGTCCTCTACAAATTCCTTCATGAAACTATTGTAGGACACTTTGAGCTTTTGTGGAATCTATAAATCTCAATACCATTCCATCAAAATTTCTACGAAATAAAGCTTTAGCAACTAGCAAATATTGATTTTCCTTCATTTTTAATGCCCTTCTTTCCTTTGAAGATATACCAATGGGAAATTGATCGGATTGAAAATAAAATATAATTTTTTTACACCATTCTGATGTTGACAATGATGACTCTTGTAAAATGGGTACACCTGCACTCACTACATCAATTCTTGTCATTAACTTGCATAACCCTTGTCCTTTGACTGCATTTAAAGGATTGATCTCAATACCGTACTCTTGGATTTTTGCAAGCCATTTTTCCCATTGTCATTATCTTAAATGTTGATTCAATATCATTTTTACTGGATATTTTGGGACATAAGCTATGACATGAGATGAAAAAATGTATGTCTTGAAATGTGATATCGCTTTGACTAGAGAAAGGGCCTTCTTTTCTATCTATGAATATATTAGTTCATAATCATGCAATGTTTTTCTCATGATGTTGATTGGTAACTCTTCTCCATTTGCATTCCTTTGTGTCAAAAAAAGAAGCAACAATTTCCTTTGAGGAAAAATAATATATTATGAAATTATTATTGAAGTTTGGGCTAACAAGGACTGGAAAAGTAGTGATCACATGTTTGATTCTAGTAAATGTTTCTTGAATTTCTTGAGTCCATTCAAATTTATGATCTTTTTTCAACAAGATATTGATGGGCTTCACAATTGTTGCATAATATGGGACAAATATCCTTACAAAGTTTATATTTCCAACGAAATATTGTACCCATTTATTTGAGGTTGGAGGATTCAGTTCATTGATTGCCTTAGTTCTTTCTGGATCTATTTATATTCCTTATTTACTGACTATATGTCCCAAGGGTTTTCCTTCTGATATTGCAAACAAATATTTCTTAGGATTCAAAGATATAAAATACAAGATGAAATGTTCAAAGACTTCTCTTAAATGCTTGATATGATCTTCTCTTATTTTGCAATGAATAGTCAAATCATCTTGATAGTCAACCATGAATTACCCATTTAAATATTTAAAATCATGATACATTTCCATTTGAAAGGTCGCTTCAACATTCTTTAACCCAAAAGGCATGTGAGAATATGCATATGTCTCCCATGGTGTAACAAAGACAGTCTTGGGCATATCTTCCTCTGCAACTAGTACTTGGTTATATCCTGAAAACTCATCTAGCATAGACATCAAGGCCGAACCAATAACTTTTTGTAGCAACATTTCCATATGTGGATAATTATCTTTGATAATAGCTTTGTTTAGACCCCTGAAATCGACACAAATTCGAATCTCCCCACTCTTCTTTCCAACTATAACAGGATTTGAAAGCCACTCTGAATATCTTATCAGAAAGATTATTCCATCCTTCTTTAACTTTTCCAAGTCCAATTTTACTAAAGGCTTCATCTTGGGATTAATTAATCTTCTCTTTTTCTTGATAGACTTAACTCCTTCATTAAGTGGTATGATATGATGAAAAATAGATTTATCATACTCCTTCAAATCATCACAAGTCCAGGAAAAAATATCATATAATTTCTTGAACACAAAAGTGTATTGATCAATTTCTTCCTTTGTACATCTGGTACCGAGATTTATGTACTTTGAAGAATCATGAGTACCAATGTTTACCTTTTGTGTTTCTTGGACTTTCTTGGTAGATGCCTATTCTCTTAAATATGGAAGCTTTGTTTGATCATCCCTTGTGAAAAGGGATTCTAAACAGACACACTCTTTTGAAAGAAACACAATAGTATGATCATTGAGTCATTTAGGAGAGTCATTTGAGTCAACAAGAAAATCAAAAACATGTTCATCATTTTCAAAAATTTCCAGAAACTCTTGATTTTTGGGTACTGAAGGCCTGAAAATTCTTTTATCAGAAAATGTACTTTGATATTGGGAATCATCTGGGCTGAAGAGAGATGCAACAACTACCATTAAATCAACCTTTTGACTCTTATCTCTAGGAATAAAAGAGATGTTGGATTAGTTGAAAGAATCCAATAGTTCACATAGAATTTTTTCATAGAATTTCAACTTCTCTTTCTTGATTCTATATATTTTCTTGATGTGGTTTATGACCAATTCCTAATC